>JAUEKY010072189.1:0-17240 GCA_031833965.1 Scyllaea pelagica
AGACGGTATCTGCGAGATGCTTCACCGCACTGGCCTCTTCCATGGTTACAGCTACAACACCTGGTCTGACGTCGTCACATACAACGAAGACTTCATCGATAACTGGCTTGCTTCACCACAGACCAGCATGTATTACTCACTTCAAGTAATGCAAAACACTCAAGCAAAAGACGATGCACTTGCTGCACTCGACGGTAACTTCGGTGAGATGTTCGGCTTTGATGATATTGACGACGATGACGATAACGTTTTAAACGTTTTCAACGACCCCGCATCATGTGTGGGTTGTGCAGAGTAAACCTTATTTATAGAGAAATGAAAGCAGAAACTCCTTACATTCACTTGCACGAGCGCAAGCGTACCTGGACTCCGGTTCAAGTATCTGCTGGCACTCTGCTAGACGGTGGAGAAGAAGTAGTCCAACGTGCACTTGCACTCCGTTGCCTTGAGATTCCTGTCGGTGACTTTATTGCCGATGCCATGAAGGGTGATTTGCCTGACATCAAGGGATGCAGGGAGCTGCTTGAGTCCAACGTGAAAGACGAGATCAATCATGATATTGCACTGGATTTTGCAGCTAAAGCACATAAGATCTCCCCTAGGTTTGAGGCAGAAGCTGAGCGCATTAAGAAAGCGTGGCTCGAACTCGACAGGCATCCTGTTCTCAAAGCTGTCGTTCTCGAACGCAGCGTGTTCTTTGTACTCCTGCCCATCTTCCGATTCCTTGGAGACACCGGTTTACGGACCACGTCAGCCGACATCTCACGAGACGAGCAGACCCACGTCGCCGCTAACACCCTCGTCTGCGAAGAACTCGGTCTTAAATCTGACAAGGAACTCAATAAGCTTAGGCGAGCTACGGTTGCTTGGGTGCTTCAATCCCTCAAAGGGGAGGACCCTACTAAGCATCTCTCGTCGAACTTCTGGATGGCAAGTTCGGATAGCTTGTACACCAGGGGCAAGGCTGAGGGACTGATTGCAACTCGCGCCTCTCGGATGCCTGCATTCTTCGAGACTAACAATGTAAACCTGCCTCAATACGCTTGATGCCCACTAAGATCCAAGTAGTCGAAGAAGATATCTGTCCTGATACCTTTGACGACACACAACTTCCTACTGACGTTCACATTATTACCTTCACTAAGGATGGTGAGCGTCAGTTTGATGCTGTCCGTGCCTACTCCAAAGCAGATATCTTTGATGAGTACTACGACAAGCTAGGGAAAACAAATCCCATTCACTCAATTGAATCTGGCTACGGTCGGATTAAGCCGAAACTATATGGAAAAATCAAAACGGATGACGAAGTCTGATTACATTTGTATGCTCCTAAATATTGTTGAAGCCAAAGCACACAGATGCACTGTTAAGCAACTCAAACAACTTATTGCCTCATTTGAATAACTGATTGTCATATGCATAACGCCAAACTAATCTGGGTCACACCAGATGCTGAACAACTTATCGGAAAGATTGCACGAGTATCAAACCCCAAGAACGAGGACAACCCTAATGTCGAAGGACTTCTCAAATATCTCATCAAGCACAAGCACTGGTCTCCATTCGAAATGGCATCCATGTGCGTCGAGATCCACACTACTCGCGCTATTGCACCGCAAATCCTGCGCCACAGATCCTTCTCATTTCAAGAGTTCTCCCAGCGCTATGCGATCCCAACAGATTCGTTCGCAACTGTACTGCCCGATCTACGTCGTCAAGACACAAAGAACAGACAAAACTCCATAGACGACATTAAGCCTGAGACACAAGAGTATTTCAAGCAGCGGATCGACGATCACTTCCGACAAGGAGTGCAGCTATATGAATCCATGCTTCACTCTGATATCGCTAAGGAATGTGCTCGCTCAGTACTCCCACTTAATACAGTCACCAGGCTTTATATGTCTGGCACTATCCGTAGCTGGTTGCATTATGTTGACCTACGCGGTGACAACGGTACGCAGCGAGAGCATATGTCAATCGCTCGATCTATTGGTGAAATTCTAGACACTGAGCTTCCAACTATTGCTCGCGCAATGTGGGGTTAGTCCCTATGATTAAGTCTGGAACACCAACAATATCTAATGAACTTTATTGCAGCAACTGTTGAACTTCGATCCATTATTCCAGACGAAGTCAACGCTTACGGGCTTAGCTATCGTGCTGCTGATGCTGTCATCCCTTCTGGTTCCAGCAATGGAGAGGTTAAACTTCGAGCACTTTGTTACAACAGAGGCGGCTCAAAGCTAGACGCATTCCTTGATTGGAAAGCAGGCAGCCGTGCACTCGTGACTGGGTACATCGTCTTCTCTGATGACACCTCTCAGCCGCTTGATTTGCTAGTCACAACTATTGAATTCAACATTCCTCAGGATATGTATTGCAACCAGGTTGTACTGGGCAATGCATTCTTCGGCTCTGACGAGGTGAAGGAACGGAAGAATGGACAACTCGCCGTAAAAATTGGAACCACACTTGACAATGCAGATACCACTACCTGGCTTTTCATGGAACTCCATGAAAGCAGAAAAGCTAAACTCACTGATCGACTCCGCAAGGGGCGAGGCATTTGCGTCCATGGCTACCTGCGTGAGTATCGCAAAGAAGGGGACACGAGCCCTTACCGTGCAATCGTTGCGAATGACTTCTCTACTCGTAAAGAGCGAGAACGAACTCAACGATCTAGCGCGACAGGCAAAGCAGCGGGCTACGGCGCAGCAGACGTGGACCCGGTCCCGGACTACTAAGGAGAGCTGGCTCGACTAATTCTTATACACTTTATTTATCTAATTAATTATGAACCTTGACATTAATCATTTGGTGCGGTCTGCCGCTATTGCTGTTGTCGGCCTTCCTCTTGCTTTTTCTACGAGTGGACTGATCAATGTGACTGCTGATGCAGCATCACGCACAACTGATCGTGCACTGGAGCAGAAAGAAGTTGATCGAGTTGTTGATGACTACGGTGCAAAGCTTGCCAAAGCATGCATCAGCTGGGCAGTATCTAAGTCTGATACCAAGCTCGAACGCGAAGCTAAGAACACCATCGATGAAGTGATGGGTGGTGAAGTCAACTACGGTAAGGTATGTAACGCCTTCGTATTCTGATCACATATACCCAAAGAGCCTCGCGTGCGGGGCTTTTTTAGTGCCAAAAATTTTACTGATGATATGGGCTCTGACTTGCTGGACCACTGTAATCATTTTGCTTACGACGATTATACTTTGTCGTAGGATCTTGATTTCTATAATCAGCACGGGTGCCAGGGTTGACAGCACCACCATCAAGCAAGAGCTTACCTGTCTGGTAAGCACTGTATGCTTTGGCGGCTCCTTTTACTAAGGCTGGTCCTGCAAGAAATGCAGGTAGAGCTGCTACTTCTTGACCTTCCATAGGCGACTGCGCAACACCACTTGCTGGATTATGTCTAATGTATTTATCTTTCATTAGATCTGTGCCTGGTCTTTGGGGACCACGGATTTCTAATTCAGGAGTTACTTCTAAGTCTTCTGTATTGAAACCTGGTACTACAGGCTTCTGCTGAACAGGTGTAACTTGTAGTGCTTGACCAGCAAATCTTGCCATGATAAATACCTCACATTTATCTATTGTAGTTCTTATATTTATAAGGTCACTACAAGATAAATAATGACGCTACAAGTTCTGCCTCCCGAATTGTTGGAGGCCCCCAAAGATAAAATTGAAACCAGAGAACCACAACCTTACTTCAAACCAAGCAGCTTGAAAGATGGAGAGTCAGAAGAGTTCCGTCTTCTCGGATGTTATGAAACTGGTCACGCCATTATGGGATGGCAGTATGCATCAGAAGTCCGTGATAGCAAGACTGGTGAGCTTCGTTTTAATGGCTACGTTGTTACTCGTTCTCATCCTGGGCAGCCGGACGACATCGCCCGTGAAACCGATTGGTCCAAGCCCGATCGTCCCAAGATCGACGGCACCTTCGTAAAACCTAGACGCTTCCTTGCATGGGTTGCTACCTCTGCTAGCCGTGGTCGTCTGGAAGTTCTGTTCATTGAGCAGAAGTCTCTGCGTGAGCAACTCACTGAGGTGCTTCAAGAAATTGAAGACTACACATGGACTGATGATGGACTCGCTAATTTCTCGATTAAGATTTCTCGTAAGGGAGCTGGTCTGGAAACTACATACAGCATTCTCCCGAAGGTTAGAAAGGTGCCAGCGAAGATCGCTAGTGAATGGGCATCTCAGAAAGACACGATCTGGCTTCCTAACTTCTTTGAAGGAAAGGATCCTTTTGATGGCAAGCAAGTGGACGAAAAAGGTCTACCTGCTGGTGGAACCGACAAGCGTGGGGCACATGTGACCCCCAAGACTGCAACTAAAAAAGTAGAAGAGGAGAATGAATTCTGATGTCTAACGTAGATACAAGCGGGCTCCCTCCCGAGATGCAGCAACGAATTGCTGACATCATTGCCAAAGCACAAGCCAGTGTTCCTGGTGCTCCCGCAGCACAGGCACCTGGTCCTACCCAAGCAGCTCCGTCTGCTCCTGTTCCGGCTGTACAACCAAGCCTGATGGATCACGCCATTGCACTTCGACAGGAAGTCAATGCCATGCGTCAAGAGATTGCTAGTCAATCAGAGCAACTGAATGCTGTTGCACAAGTCGTTGATGCTGTCGGTCAAGCCGTTGGTCAGCTTTATGCCACGTTTCAAGCAACAACCGCACCTACAAATCACAGCTCAACGTATTCGTCGCAGTTCCAAGAGCAGGTAGATACAGGAGATGACTACTGAAGAGAAGCCGTACAGGATCCAGACTGCTAGCGGCTATCGGAAGTATCTCTGCTCTGGTCTTTACATGCCGAGTGTGACTACGGTCCTCTCGGCTACCGAGACAGAAAAGTCAAAAGCTTCATTGCGAACATGGCAACAAAATAATCCAGGTGCATTAGAAGAAGCCTCAACACGAGGATCTGCGATACACTTGGGCTGCGAGAATTATCTTCGCGGTTTAGATCCAGGAGTTCCTGAACAATATCAAGACTTCTGGAATGGCATTACTGAGTACCTTGATTGGTTTGATGTATTGCATTGGTCGGAACGTCCACTCCGTCCTGATTGGAACCACCTCCGGTCTGATGATCGAGAGGTTGCGTATGTATGGAGCACCGAGCATCTCTATGCTGGTTGCCCTGACTTGATTGGAGAAATCGGTGGCGTCAAAGTCATCGCTGACTTCAAGACAAGTAATGCTCCTTACTCTGCTGTCTTCCCTGAGAAGGGTGACCGTATGGGCTTTGGAGGTTTCCGCAAATATCAAAAGTGTGCTCAGCAAATGGCGGCTTATCGCCTCGCATTAGAAGAGCGTACCGGATATAAGTGTGATGTAGCTTTGATCATTGTTTCAACTCCCGAAACATCACAAGGCATCTTTATTGATGGCGACCAGATGGATCGGTTTGAAGCAAAGTTTTTAAAGCGTTGTAAACAGTTTCATGATATGGAGAGTGACACAGAAAATTCTGAAAGTAGCAGTCAATAAGAACTGCGTAAACAAATCCAACCCTCAGCTCGTTGCTCGGGGTTGGTCAAATGTATTGGTCAGCGTTGAATGGCTAATGGGTTGGGTAGGTGCTGGCTACGGTTGGTGCGCTACCCATTTTCATGACAAGCACCGCAAGTCTGACAATGCTGCTGGTAGCAACCTCGTTGTCATCGACTTTGATGGCGACACTTCTTTGCAGAAGTTCTGGGCTACTACCACAGCTAAGGAGTGGTGCCTCGCTACCTATACATCTGCTAGCCACACCGATGGTGAACACAGATTCCGTGCCTTGTTTGCTCTGGGTAAAGACCTGGAAACGACAGCACAGCACCGTGGTGCCTACTGGCTCATCGTCAACCGTCTGCTAGCAGAGCTTGGTATCAAAGAGCTGAAAGATAACTGCGGGCAGAAGCCCGAGCGCCTCTGGTATGGCAACACCAAGGCAGAGGTCAAGCTGAATGAGGGTGCCGAAGTGCCCGATTTTTTATTGAATGACATTGATTACGACGAGCCTGCTGAGTTCACCTCAACAGAATGCGACGAGATCGATGTCAGGCGTTGCCAGTGGCTCCTACAAGAGTTCCTTCGCCCCTCGGAGGACGACGAGTACGAGAGCTACTACGTGCCCGTTATGGCTGCTTGTGCAGGCATAGGATACGGGATCTTTGATGACTGGGTTGACTGGGTCTTGCGCGGTCACCATGGTCACAAAGAAGAAAACATTCGACCGTTCAAGTGGAAGGGTCTCGGCAGATATGCAGGTCACACTAAACTGTATTCGCTAGCCAAGAAGCAAGATCCCAACTGGACTAAGTCATTACCTTCGCACCTGCGTTTTGGTACTGCTGGTAGTGCTGTTGGCTACACCGAGACTGATCCAGTTGTCAGTTTTGATGATGTTATATCCCACGCGAAAGGAGAGAAGATGGAATTTACCCCGGAGCCGTTACCTGATGCTTCACAAGCCCCAAAGAAACGTGGTCGTCCTAAGAAATCTAGTGACGACATGGCTAAGGAACGTGAGGCTGACGTTGAGAAAGTCAAGCAAATCCTCACTGGTCTGCGTAAAAATCGACTGACCAATGCCATTGAGTACGACGATCACCTGGGCAAGGTGGTCCAGCTAGAAGGCAATGACCTTGACCTGATGACTACCAAGCTCAGCTGTGAGCACGGTGTGTTCATCCCTGAGCCACGTATCAAGTCGGCTATTCAGTACGCAGCAGGTAAGAACAGCTACTGCCCCATCACTCGTTACCTTGACGGATGTGCTGCTCACTCGAAGCCACACCCTGATTGGGATCGTGTAGGTGAGGTGTTCCTGGGTAACAAGCACCACCTGTCAACGCTGGCTATGCAGCGCATGATGATCGGTGCCGTTGCTCGTGCATACAACCCTGGTGCATCGATGTCCTGGCTGCCCATCCTCGTGGGTGCACAGGGCGTTGGTAAGTCCATGTTCGCTCGCAACCTTGTGCCTGAGGCGCTGTTTGCAGAGATCACCACACCGTTGGAGACCCTGATGAAAGAGCAGTACCGCCTGCACATGGCGTGGCTGTTGGAGTTGCCTGAGATTGACAACTACTTCTCGATCAAAAACATCGAGAACTTCAAGAACCTTGTGACTAGCAGGGTGGATGAGGTGCGTTATCCCTATGCATCGCTGCCATCCAAGCTGCCACGTAGGTTTGTGATGATTGGCACGACTAATCGCAACCAGTTCTTGGTAGATAGCACGGGTAACCGTCGCTTCGTTCCACTAGAAATTGGTGCAGGTTTTCAAATTCCCTGGAAGCAATTAATCGAAGAACGTGATAGTCTGTGGGCGGCAGCAGTTCATGCATATCGCGAAGGTGTTGGATATGAATTCAATAGTGGAGAGATTGCACAGATTGCTGACTACATCCAAGAGTTCGGTGACCCCGATCCTTGGCTCGACAAGATCGCTGCATACGTAACGATCAAGACTGAGGTGATGGCTGCTGAGGTTCTATCTCATGCACTTGAAATTGATCCTCGCAACCAAAGCCGACGTGAATCACGACGTGTAGCTGACGTTCTCCAATCCATGGGTTGGCGACGACTAGTTACTAGCCGTAAGGACGAGACAGGTAAGTCGAGATCAGTTCGTATATGGAAGCGTCCTAAGGATGATCCCATCGACGAAAGCCACATCTTGAATGACTTCTGATAAATAAGCACCCCATATTTCTCTCTGAAATTGGCTAGATTAAGTGTATGACTGGGTTCTACACTTATTGTTATTTGTCAGATGAAGGCAAACCTTACTACATAGGTAAGGGTTCAGGTAAGCGTGCTTGGGCGCGACACTCTTGCG
Source organism: Scyllaea pelagica (assembly GCA_031833965.1). NCBI lineage: Eukaryota > Metazoa > Mollusca > Gastropoda > Nudibranchia > Scyllaeidae > Scyllaea > Scyllaea pelagica. The sequence goes on from JAUEKY010072189.1 coordinate 7,866, forward strand.
AGGTTCCTAGCGAAGACAAGATTATTATTTTGAAGCGTGACCTTACGGAAGAGGAAGCATACGAGCACGAGATATACATGATCTCCATTCATCGTGAAACACTCGTGAATAAAGCGCGGGGCGGCGGTCGCAACTGCGGCTGGATGCACTCGCAAGAAACCAAAGATACTATCGGTCGCAAGAATAAAGGCAGGAAACCTACGCCTCTTGCTCTTGAAAATGCGGCTATCAAAAGGCGCAAGAGTATTACACTTTTGTCCCCCGAAGGTAGTAAAGTTGTATTTGAAAGTGTAAAGCAGGCTTCCAATCACATTGGAGTTACTGCATGCGCTATTTCAAATATGCTCGCTGGGCGTAGAAAGCAAATTGCAGGCTGGGTTACACCCTGATCCTGCTTATTATCAAAGGATATTTCTAATGAAAGCAAGCGATATTACCATCGGACTTCGTGTTCGTGTGGCTCAAAACGAAATGACCGCCTTGGTTGTTGGTCGTCCTGAGTATTACACCCCGCGTTCAAAACTCGTTCGAATTAAATATGAGAACAGTACTCGGTATGAATACATGATCAACCATCAACTAGAAGCATTGCCTGCTGATGAGCAGTACCCAGCACTTGGCGGTTCTTATGTGAAACCCGAAGGAGATTTTTAATGGCTGAAGCTCAACCCTCTAAAAAGCGCGGAGGTCATGCATATGGCAGGCGCGTTAAGCAACTATCTAATACAGCTGAGGAGGGTGAGCTTTGCCTCTACTCCGGTCACTCACTAGGCAGGTTCTCTACCCACAGCATGAGATACGACAGTCACCAAGCATGCGTCCGGTGTGTAGCCGGTGCACGTGAAGGTCGCCTGTCATTTGACATCTCAAAGCTGCTAAAGAAGCACAGAAAGCGTGCCCTGAAATTCTGGTCGCAGGTTGAAATTGGCAACCCTGACGAGTGCTGGGAATGGGGCGGCTGCATCAACAAGAATACAAAGCAACCTCAATTCTCATGGAGGCGACATGGCATTTCATCTTCCACGCAACACCATCCTCAACGTGTTGCTATGTGGTTTACTTGGGGCGACCTTGGCTACACAGGGGTTAAGACTACTTGCGGTAATAAGTATTGCTGTAACCCTTTCCATCTTATTCCGCAAAATGTGGGGGTCTTTGTAGATCATGACAGCTATCTGGAAAGCTTTGAGCTTGCTTGTGAGCTGCATACACTTAAACAGCAGGTTGCTGAGTTCGTGGTTGAGGAAGCAGTTAAAGAGCAAGAAAGGATCATGAAAGCAGAAGGTCTTGATGAAAAAGAAGAGCTGCTATTAAATCCCAATACAATGTTTGATGAGCGCTTTGAGGCGGTCATGGTTGATATGCTCAATGGTCGGCATATAAGTCAGACTAAACCTGAAACACCAGGCTTATATGATCAACCAGAAGATCATGAAACAGATAGTGATAACCCCACATCTGACTTTTAAATTACTTATCTTTATACAAGAGTCATTCAATTATGTCCCGTCGAACTGACCTACTTCAACAACTAATCCAATCTGATAAATTTGGTGAGGAGAAGTCGCAAGAACAAAAGTTTCTTGCTGCTACTGCTGAACTAATTCTGACTGATCTGATTAACATTGCATCCAATGGTGTCCTTGCCAGAGGTGCAGGAAGCTTGGTTATCAATCTACAAAACGACTCAACCACTTATATGAGTGGAAGTGATGTAGAAAATGATATCCGTGCTGCTGAATATGCAGAAGATGAAGCAGTAGTCGAGTTCCTCCGTAAACTTATGGAAGAGATTGACGAGAATGACTGGTCTAAGAACGTATTAATTACATTGATCAGTGATGCAGGAACAAGAACTTTTGCAGTCGAAGCAGGTGGGAGCCAAGAAAGCTTCCGATCGATCGCAGCAGAATTTACAGAATAAGCTTAAAGAAAGCGGACTGAAACTACCTCTCTATCCCACACCGCAGCTCATTGAACGAGCACGTACGGTGATGGGTAGCATTGACTTTGACCCTACAAGTGACCCTGTTCAACAGGTGCTTGTAGATGCAACGTCGGTGCCGTCAGTTGAGATCAATCCTCTACAAGAGCACTGGCATGGCAACGTGTGGGTAGCTCCCAAGGGTGCTGTCCGCAATACACGTATTTGGTTGAACAAAACAATCAATGAGTATAGAAACAATCACATCAACAGTTTCGTATTTTTTACATCTGCTAGTGAAATTATTCGCGCCACTCCTGTTATTTGGGATTATCCTGTTTGTATTCCTTTCCGCCGTGTTAAACAGCTCCGAGCAACAGCTAAGGGATTTGAGCCTGTTTGTCCTTCAACATGGAATGTCCTCATTTATGGTCCTCCACTAGACGAGGCTATAAGTGATATCGATAAGGTCAGCCTGTTCTACAACACATTCCGTGACGTAGGACGCATCATCTACAACGAGTTTGCTGGAGATAGCTGGTCTAAGGATCTTGAATACTTTGAAGAGCACAAGGGGGAAATCTGATGACTAGACATATCTCCCCGAATGCTTTCTATGTCCTGCCTTCTGGCATCAAGGTGCATCCTAATCGTCTGATCCATAAGGATGGCACGCTGATGTGGAAGCACGCTTTCCTAAATCACAATGAGTTGACCTGTGTATGTCAAGATGTTGCTCATGAAGCACACATTATTAAGACTGCACTGCGCCTCGAAGAGCTGAACTCATGGGTGTCACAAGGACTAGATCCTTGGGAGTGTCTACGCCCTGTGCGTTGGTACGATCCTACTGATCAGCAGTTTGCACAAGGAACTGTGGTGCAGTTCTACCACAACACTCTGCCTGCAAACGTTATCCTCGATAGCCTACTAGAACATAAGCAAGAGTATGAAACCCTTACTTATGCCAATGGGATCTTCAAATTTCAACGCTGTTGATTTGCGCCCTATCGGGCGCTATCGATCTTTGCGATAAGACGATCCAAATACCAGCGTGCTTTCTTTGCATCCTCGGCTGGATTGTCTTTAAGCCAAAGACGCAGCAGATACTTCAAGACTTGCCCTTGGAGAAAACCTGCATCTACTGTGGGAGCATCTTGAATTGCTTCCTCAATCGTGTCGATTGCTTCTTGCGATCCACGAGTGTAGTGAGATGGATTATTTACTGAGTCTGACTTCTTGTATTCACTGAAACTCAGGATGTCAGCAGACGCAGAACGGAGATGAGGACTATCAAGTTTAAACTTGTCACTGGGTGTCTCCCAGTCCATGTATTTCTCATACTCTTTCTTGAATTTATCGTAGTCCATGTATCGCATCTAGTTGTTTCACTACCTAATATAAGAACATAAGCTTGAATATGTGATATGCCTGCACCAAAAGGTGATCCAACCTATATAAAGAACAAAGAAAAATATTTCATGGGTGTAGCTAAGGCAGTTGCCTCTGCTTCATCACATCCCACATGCCCTGGTGGTTGCATCGTTGTCCGTGATCGAGAGATCCTGGGCGATGGTCGTGGTCTATTGACTGACAGCAAGATTGAGATCGACCCTGTCTGTTATGCCATTGCAGCTGCCTGTAAACGAGGCACACCGATGACTGGATCGGTCATCTATACAACACGCTATCCATTCTCTGCATCCGTCTTCCAGGCTCACATCATGGGCATCAGGAAGATTGTGGTACTTGCTCACGAATGGGAGCCGTACTACAAAGATGAGTTCCGTAGAGCTGCTCGTCTCGCAAGAGAATTAAATATAGCTATCGAACCATTCTTTGAAGACGAAGATCCAAGACTAGCGGTCAATTCATACAGCGAACGGGAAGTTGACGAATCACTGTACGACACAAGTGAACATACCCCAGATGACTATGACCCCAAACACATCTCCGAAATTCAAAATGACAACTGAACTTTTATTTGACATTGAAAGCACAGGGCTATTGCGTCAGGGTTCAACAATCCACTGCATTGTTGTCCGTGACATGGCTAACGTAGAAGAAGCAGAGGTGTTTGACTACAAGCCTGAGCGTGCAGTTATTCAAGGTGTTAAGGCTCTTGAAAATGCCGATGCATTAATTGGTCACAACATTATTGGTTATGACATCCCTCTACTTAAAGAACAGTTCCCAGACTTTGCTCCACGAGGCGAAGTTGTGGATACTCTTACTCTTAGTCGGCTGTACTATCCTCGCATTGCAGATCGCGATTTTGAGCGAAGACCTTCGGGAATGCCTCAAAGGTTATATGGCAGACATAGCCTCGAAGCTTGGGGCTACCGACTGAAATGCTTCAAGGGTGACTTTGGTAAAGGTCCCCAAGCGTGGGACACATACACTCCTGAGATGCTTGATTACTGCATCCAGGACACGATGGTGACTGTCAAGTTATATGAGCTACTCAAACGACGTATGGAGGATTATTCATGAGCTATAAACTGATTATCTGGAAGGGCTCCGAAGTCCTGATTGAAAATGACGAAACAGGTGATGTAGAAGAATGCTTCTATGACTTAGGAGCACGTAGCATCTATGTCACCCTGGATGATGAGCGCCTGTTTGATCTAGATGATGTGGCATACGGCGGTGAAACTGAAGTAGCCACCATCCCTGATGGTTATCGAGCACACGACATTGTGTGGCGCTTCATTGAATTTGACATCCTTATGAAAGACGAAGACTATCCACTAACACAGGAAGACTTCTTCTATCGTGTAGTTGAGATACGCGGTAACAACTTCTACGCCTTACAGCTTAAAGAAGAAGTTGGCGAGTTGGAATTTATTTACAGCTCTGACGGTATCTCAGATGAAGAAATTGAGGAAGACTAATGCCAAGAATTCCCTGGGACAAATCTGAATACATCCTCGATAAAGAGGAGAAAACTATTTACCTGCGTGGCAGCTTCATGCGATCTATGGCGCTGCACCACAAGACAACTGATCCAGTGCCTGGATATAAGGTACTTCTCTGTGCACCAAGCACAATTAAGAAATTGAAGGAAGAACCTGAATACCTGGACAAACTGAAACAACAAATTAAGGAGAAAGCAAATGAGCAGACGACCCAAGAAAAGTGATCCACTTACCCATGAAGAAGTAGCAGCTGCGGCTGATGTGTTCTTCCCACTCTTTAACGAAGTGCACTCCCGTATGCCTGAGGGCTCTACGACAGAAGACACACTCAGGGTTATGGAGAGTGTTGCCAAGCTTGGTCACAAGCAACGAGCAGATCGACTGCTCAAAGAAAAATCTATGTCCTTCGGTTTTAACAAAGAAGATGATGACGCCTGACTACGTAAAACTTGAAATGCAAATGGCGGCACTGATGTCTCAGCAGGAGGCGTCAGGCTTCCGCTTTGATATGGATGCTGCTGTGCGTGTGCGTAGCGAGCTTCAATCTGAATTCGATGAACTGACTAAGAAGATCACATCGATCTATCTGTATGTGCCTGACAAGGTGTTCACACCTAAGCGGGCAGACAAGAAGAAAGGCTATGTAGCTGGTGCTCCTATGACCAAGCTCAAAGAGTTCAACCCTACTAGCCGTCAACACATTGCCTGGGCTTTGCAGAACTTCCGTGGTGCTCGTTTCACCAAGGTGACTGACACTGGTAAGCCCAAGGTTGATGAAGCCACCATCTCTGAGGTGCGTGACATTGCACTCTCAGCAGGCAACCAGCAGCTCCATGACGAGTGTGAGCTGTTCATTCGTTTGCTGACCTTGCAGAAGTGGCTGGGACAGCTGTCGGAGGGAACCAACTCTTGGTTCAACTCTATTGAGGGCGACGGCTGCATCCACCACAGCTGCACGCTGTCCACGCAAACGGGTCGTAACGCACACCGTGGTCCCAACTTGGGGCAGGTTGTAAGTGCACCTTGGGCACGTGAGCTATTCATTCCTCACCCTGGTCACGTCATGGTTGGCGCTGACCTTGAAGGACTGGAATTGCGATGCTTAGGGCATTACCTCGGCAGGTTCGACCAGGGAGCATTTGCTGAGGTTGTCATCAACGGTGATATCCACCAGCAAAATGCTGACCGTGTTGGATGTACACGTAAAGAGGTCAAAACCCTCACGTATGCGTTCATTTATGGTGCCGGAGATGCCAAGTTGGGTCACAGCTTGCGTCCTGAATTGTCAGATGCACAGAAGAAAGCACTAGGCGGAGAACTGCGTCGGAAGTTCCTTGATGCCATCCCTGGATTGGAGCCTCTTATTGATGCGGTCAAACAACGTGTTCGTGCTAACGGTCGTCTTCGGGGTCTTGATGGGCGTCCTGTTTTCTGTACCGCCGAGCACGCAGCCCTCAACTACCTACTGCAATCAGCCGGTGCAATTATTTCCAAGCGCTGGGTGGTGGTCGGGCAAGAAATGCTCGATGCAGCTGGCTTGACCTATGACGTTGATTACACCCGTTGTGCGTACGTACACGATGAAGTTCAACTATCTGTCGTGCCTACTGAAGTTGACCGTGTCAAGCAACTGCTAGAAGCAGCAGCACCTGAGGCTGGTCGCTACTACAACTTCCGTGTTCCAATTACTGCTGCCGCAGATCACGGTGACAGCTGGGCAGCTACACACTAGGTAGAATATTCTTATGGAAGAAGAACTGTACTTTAACTTTCAAGTTGACCAAGATGCACTTCGCTTACTGGTGAAGTGTGTCGATAGGTACTTAGAAAAATGGCCTGGTGGCAAGCCTTCTGAGCAAGAGGCTGTAAAGAATATGCTCATTGAACTCAATAAAGCATCGCTTGAATTGCAATTTATTGAAGACGGTATCTAATGTTCGCCATGAACATTAGTATCTATTTATACTAAAAGTATATCGTTCATCCCAGAACTTGGGACGCAAGTAGGCGTAAGCCGAAGGAACGGGAAATTTCACCTCACTATGGAGTTTCCAATGAACACACTCAATATCATCAAAAAGCAGATCGAGAAAGCATCTGCTAACCACGATGCCCAGATTCACCTGACTCGTTATCGCGGTCACGATTGCTCTGTCCATCAGGGTGGTCAAGAAGTGCACGGCACTTTCTGCTACCGGGGTCGTACCTACGTTAAGTGACTAACAACTGAATAACTCTTACCCCGCTAACGCGGGGTCTTTTTTTGTTTTCTTATGCTGGATCGTCTGGCTTGAATAAGTCACCCTTACTGCTGGGCGCTTTCATACTGTCAAGACCAAACCGATCAGGGTTACGTGCAACGCCAATCTCCCTGTTCCTTGCTTGCTGTGCTTGCAATCCAACGGTAAAGCCACCGGTACCAGGGGTTCGACCCTGAGTATTCATCGGGCGGTTCCTCTGATATGCCTCACGACCACGGTAAGCACGGGCACGGGAGAGGGCTTGTGCAGCCTTTCCGAACTCACCACTGTTGTTGTAGTCAGACTTGTCTTTATCGCTGAGATAGCGGCGATCGACAGGTTTATTTCTTAGTCCAGCAGATCTCACGCTATTAGTACGGCTACTTATCTATTGTAATGTGTCCGTCACAAATAAGTTTATCCATATAGTTTGCATCTGCTTCGTTTAAATAGACACGTTTGTCATATAGCCATTGCCATGCACCGTAATACTCATCTAAGTCTGCTGATGGTTTGCTTCCGAATGCGAGAGCCTTAGCGCCTTTGATATCCATTAGAACATGTAGGTATAGGTGGATTCAAAATGAACGTGTGGTCCCATTGACCAGCTTCCTGTGTTGCCACAGGTTCCTATTTGATCGCCCTGCTCGTACCACCCAATGGGAAACACTGTCTCCATGTGTGAATAGGTTGAGGTCTGCCCATCAAGGTGCATCACCGCTTGGTTACCCATACGGCTGTTGTAGTCGTACACCAGGGCACCAGCATGCACCGCATAGATGGGTTCACCTGTGCGGCAAGCAAAGTCGTATGCAGGGTGCTCTTCCGAAGGCCACTGAATGATTGCTCCATCAGTCGGTGGCGGGAAGATAATCACTTGATACCGACTTGGGTGTTGAGCTTCTGTACTGCTTTTGCAACAGGCAGCAGAGTAGCCATCATCTTTTTAGGTATCTGCTTTTCCATTTCTTCTTGCTGCCCTGCTACCACTTGGGTTTTCTCTTCAAGCTTTGCAATTGCCTCAGCATTCAACTTTGATTTGTATGCCGTAAACTTCATTGACAAAAGCAATGTAAGTACGGGACCAATTACATATTCCATTGATTTATGATAACTACGAAAAGTCTAACTAAAATTATCCAATCATAAGACCATCATCATCGAGGTCATCATTTTCATATCCCTCGTCTTCAATAGATGTGGGCAGGTCATCGTCCTGCATCATTAGTAATTCCATGAATGTGTCTTCACTAATGATTTCAGGCAGACCTGCTTGACGCTCCTCAATCTTGAACATGATGCCGTTAGCCATCAATGTATTTTGTACGCCGTTCTTTTGCTCCATCCGTGATTTAAGCAGGCGCAAAGCTGTTTTTTCCAAGGCTGGACGGCTCATCTTCGCAACTTCGTAACGCGCTCTCGTCAAAGCAAATCGTTGTTCGATCGTTAGCTGTTCCATCACCTAGCTCTTCCTCTATAAATCGTTTGTTTGAAATCCATTCTTCAATAAGTTCTTGTGCAACAGTGTTATAGAAATGTTGCCTTTGGAACCATACTAACCAAGGTTCGGATCCTTTTGAGTGGTTACATTCGCGACAGGCAGGGACGAGATTGCTTCTCAGGCTCGAACCCCCTTTGCTTTTTGGTTTCAAATGATCGAGCGTAGTAGCTCTATTACACCGGCAGTAAGCACAAAATCCGCCCCAACCGTATTTGATTGATTTGCGGAAGCGGCGCTTTGCCACCTGTTTCGATAAACATGACAGGTCGAACATTAAGTCCTTCCAGTCCTCTGCAATACCCATAAGAGTTGTTGTTAGCAACTTGACTTTACTTTACATAAAGCCCGTCTCTTATGTATGTAGTGATTAATTATTAGGATAGTTTTCGTAACAACCGTCTAAACGATCGAGTGCATCTTGTGCTTTACAAGCACGGCGTTCGCCCAGGACTGGCAACATCTTTTCCAGTACCTTCCGTACTTCTGCTTTCCTGCTTATGTAATAGTTCCAGGCACGCTTTCGTCCACTGCGTGTGGCGTCATAGAAATGCCCGCCAGTAAAGATGTCAGCAAACCTAGTAAGCACATCGATGTCTGTACTAGTTATCTGTAAGCTCACTGCTTTCCAGCGCTTGCTGATAGTTATTGAGCCTTCACCTTCAAATAAGCCGGTAGCCCACACTTCGTTAATAGACATATTCTTCTGCTATATAACAGAAGTCTAGCTAATTATTCGCGTGTTCGTGTATCAACTAGCCCGTCTAATTTATTTTCGATTCTCAGCATATGTCC
>JAUEKY010072190.1:0-10917 GCA_031833965.1 Scyllaea pelagica
GTGGCTAGCCCACTGTGCCCACTCTTGAATGACTCAAAGAAGATACACATTGAGGTGTACATCTAAGAAGGTCAAACAAATTCAAATATAGCCTGAGATTGGACTTCCAGCCTTATCTATAAAAAGATACTCTATTTAGCCACTACAGGCACGACAAATAGATACAGTGATAAATATGATAATTGAGCAGGAAATATTATCAATTTGATGGCACTTAATATCGAGGCAATGTGAATGATACATTCTTCGAAATTTTTAAAAGGCCAAATTGCAATCTGCAGTACTCCTTGCCATGCTGATTTAAACATTCATAAGAAATAGACCAAATGAGGTCATGTACTACTATTTAAAAAAAAGTTTGTTCAGTGAAAAATATAGTTTCTTTTGCAAGAAAGAAAGGAGGTTGAACTGTAGACAATTCCTTCTATTCTTAAGCCATCACACATATTCTCTAAACCACCCACACATTTAAAAATCTACCTACACATCTTGTTTTGCTGAGGCAATTGTTTTTAGATACTTCTTTATTAGGACGATGGTCTTGTTTGAGAGCTAAATTTGTTTCATCCCTCGTCCCAGCTCATGGTGTATTGCTTGGTGCGTGAGCTGCCCCACAAAACACCACAGGAGAGACTTGAGAGCACACTGGCCAAATATGGCATCTTGTCCAATGATGAAGCCTCTGACTCAGAAGAGCAGGCCAAAGTTCGAGAGTTGCTTAACCGTAAAGCAAAAGCCATCAAAGGTTTGTGATTCCAATGATATTTCACTACTCCCATAGAACTAACAATGTTTGTAAGAGAGCAATGTGATGATTATTTACCTTGGTTTTTAGTTTTCTTAAGAGATTGAAAGAGTGGTGTATTAAAGAAGCCTTAAAGGATCTGAGTAAATTGCATGAGTATGATGACTCAGCTGAGCTCACAGATCTCTATCATATTAGAAAATAACAATGGCATCACATAAATACATGGGCACTATTGATACTTAGGTAACTGCCTATCGCTATTGAATAGAGTAAACTAAATCTATGAAAAATTATATGTTTTGCTATGTTTTCAGACACCCTATGTACCACTCAAAAGCAATGTAGGGCCCCGACATAATGTTTTACACCAGAATGTGTCAAAAAGTATATACACAACCTGATGCCAAACAAAAGTCAGGAAAAACTCTGAGCCAAGAGACAAAGACAAGCAGGTGGCTAGCCCAATGTGCCCACCCTTGAATGACCCATAGAAAATGCGCATTGAGGTGTACATCTAAGGAGGTCAAACAAATTTTAATGTAGCCGGAGATTGGACTTGCAGCCTTATCTACAAAGGTACTCTGCTGAGCCACTACAGGCAGAAAATTATATTTTCCATTCTGAAACCACATCCTTCAGAACTGAAACTAGCAGGTCCCCTTAACTCTCTGGCTAGGATCAAAGCTCTGATATTAATGCCTCTCCCTTCGTACTATGTTGTTGTCTTGGTTGAAAAAGATTGTTTAATTTCTCATCACAGTACAAATCTAATGACAAAGGAGAATGATAAAGGTAAACAATTTCAACCCCAAGATTAACCTATTCACAATAAAATCTTATGGCCCCTTGCACATAGGACACTTGGCAAAAAAGATTTATGAAAGGATTGGATTCAGGTCTATAAACTACAGTGCATCCTGTAATTGTGATCTATTTTGGTTGGCACTTCTAAGAATAGTATTTCCACTTCTGTCAGTTTGACAGGAATGCGTGTCATTGTATCCCTTATCCACTTCATGAGCCATCTTAGCCTATATGCACTTTATGTGCGGGTCATACAAAGATGTGTTGGAATTGTTTCTCCAGGCAATGTGTCCCTGCTGCAGCTGGGTCTCAGCATGGAAGACTACACCTACCTGTGTACCGACATTGATTTCGTCATTCATGCTGCAGCTTCTGTCAATCTGGCTTATCCTTACAATGTGAGTCATAAAAATGGATTCCCCCTTCCTATTGCTATATCTCTCACTTATTTTAATCTCTGCTTGCTTCTATGTGCATGTGTTTATGTGTATGTATAGATGGATGGATGGATGGATGGATGGATTGGTCTTAGTATTGAAAAGAATAGATAAAAGACTGAACTGAATTTGAAATGTTTCATTCAGAAATTTCAGCCATCAGAATGTAAACAAATAGGTCTTTTCCATCCATCTATCCTCTCTAGGTCTCATATTCATTATATCCCTCTAGCTTTCTGCTCTATTTCAATAACTCCCTCCCCAACCCTCTTTTCCTTCTCACAAGCTTTCCTTTTATGGCCCTTTCTCTCCCTCCTTTTTCATTTTTTTTTTTCTAAATTTTTAATATTCTCTAGATTCACAAGCAAAGTTGAGATACAAAGTTGTGTAATAAGAAAGAACTTTTGACAAAAGCTTACCATGTTCAAGCCAGAGTTTATAGATATCCTATATCGTATATCGTATCCATATTTTTATGTCTTTTCCTCAATGTGATCATATATCTATGATGTAATCTTGCAGTTTCAATAAATCAATAATGACAATAAGATTTCTCTGACTGTCCATTCATCAACTTTGACCTTGGCTATGTTTGCTGGCATGCTGGTCTAAGACTCCTTATAGTTTCAAATAGGGCCAATGAATTCATTTTCCTCAATGTTTGAGTGCACTTCTAGAGTAACAATGGAGTTTTAGAATAATATACTTTTAAAGTGTATCTGAATGTAGGGATGGCACTATTCTAGCTATTGCTTTCTATGTGAGATGTGATTTTAAGTCTCAAGCATATTTTCCCTAGAGACCATTCATGAGATTTGTCTCTTTATTTGCAAACATAATCAACTGTAATACAATGCCACACAATCAGGAGTCCTATGACAACATGTATTGCCCTTGATAGGACTCAGGCAAAGGAATGAAGTAAGAAATGTACGTATACCCCACTTGCTTTCCACAGGCACTGAATGGGCCAAATGTGATGGGTACAGCCAATGTCATCCAGTTTGCTGCCACGGGGAAAATCAAGGCACTTCATTACATCAGGTTCTCATCTTTATGTCATAAACCTCTAATTATTCAAATGGTAAACTAAGTGTTGTACACCAAACCATACTTGTAGAAGAAAGTGATGATAGTTTTATAAAGCCTTCTGCCTGATATACTGTAAATATCAGATGAGATTAATGTAGGTATATAAAAAAGAACTTAAAAGAAGTTTTTCATTTGTTTTTACCTTTATATCTTGTAATTTGGATCTATCCTATGCTGTGCAAGAAGTTCCCTTATTCTGATATCTCTCTTGATGGTTTCTGGGAAGTAAAATTAAGGAATGCATGTGTTAAGTTTAGGTGCTGTATTTCACCCAGAATGAATTATCAGAAAGTTTGTTGTGAGATTTAGATTGATGCTGATTCATATAAAGTTGAGATAAAATACCAGACCTTTGTATTTTTTACCCACAGCACGGATGCTGTCTTTCCTATTGGCCTGAAGGATTGCAAGGAGGACACTGACATCAGCCAGTATGCCGAGGCCTTGACAGATGGCTACTCGCAGTCAAAGTGGGTGGCTGAGCTACTGGTGACCAAGGCCAAGACAAGAGGGATGCCTGTTACTATTTATAGATTTGGTAAGGCTTGAATATGCTTCTTAGAGATAATAGAGGATGAAAGATAGTATAGAGTGGATCATTCTACTTATTTCCTATTTTCAGAATGAAACTTTTTTGGAGCAATTTATTTGATATGTGCCTCCCGACAGTTGCACAAAAGTGAAAAGCAAAATATCTGGTTCATGTGATGAGGAGAGTGAGTATGGTAAAATTCGAGTGTGACAGGAAAGATGAATGGAAAGAGAGCCCTTGAAAGATAAGAGTGAAAGTTATGGAATTCATGACTAACTAGCTAGGAACAGAAAGAAACAGCAACACCAGTAGGGCAACAGAGAAGAGAGAAAATTTAGAATGAAATGTCATGCATGATATTGATAAGTCAAAATAAATGAGACACTGTTTTTCACTAATTAAAGGAGAGGCTGTATCATTCACTGATATGACTGTCAACATGGTGCAGAGAACTGATAGTGAGGTATAGAACATTGAAGTAATTTGCTAAATAAAAATGTTTGGACAATTTCAGCTTTCCAGTAGAATTTCTGAGAATAAGTAATAAATTGAATTAGAGGCACTTTACATCATTAGTGTATTCATTGTTTTGTATAATCTAAAGCAAAAAAAGGATAGTTCTGGCAATTATTGGTTACACCAGAATTTTACTTTGATTTCAGGGTTCTGCTTCATTATAGGAAAATCCAATCTGCAGAGCAAACCTTTGTGCTAACATAGCTACCTCATTGCACCAAAAGTAACAAGAACAAGTAATTTCTTTCTGTATTTTTCACTTATATTTGCAACCACGATCTTCATGATAATGAAAATGATACAACTAAATTCAAGGGCTCAGCAAGTTTCAATCTTATAAATAAATTTCTTACAAAACACGTTTTAAAAGTTCTAAAAGCACTGATATTAAAGCACCTTAAAGCACCTGAATGGCCTTTTTTGACAGGTAATTTGTCTGGAGACTCAAAGCAGGCGTACTGGAACCCTCAAGACTTCACCCTGCTAGTTCTACAGGCCTGCGTCTCCAGCGGGGTGGCTCCAGACGTAGATTGGGACATGGAGATGACCCCTGTGGATTTCGCATCCAGTCTGATTGTGCAGTGTAGCCAGAACCCTGATGAGGTTATTGGCAAAACATTTCACGTGGTCAACGACAAACCCATGAAAGCAAAGTAAGGTTTTGACAATGCGGGTGTATGAGAGTAGGTCTGAGCTAATGAACCATCTTATTCTTTGACTCTTAAGGCATGAACTGAAGAAGTGTCTAGTTGCTAAATATGAAACTTTGAACTTAACTTGGCAAACAAGCTCTGCTTTTGGCTTGATTGATAAGATACTGAAAGAAAGAGAAAATTGAATGCCCAGCTTGCCACTGTCAAATGGGGATGAAAGCATCTAAGCAGGGGAGGGGGGGATGTGATGAGAGATTGAGGCAGGAAACACACCATGTCTTCTCCATATTAAATTCTGCACTTGGCGTGTCCCCTGATTGCCTGTTCACAGTCCTCTGACAAGTTTTTACAAAGGAGCAAAGTTTAAAGTTGAGAGAGAAGAATTAAAAAAAAAGAAACAAGGGTTGAAACTTGTGCACAGCAGAACATGAGAACCAAGTGGTTCATTTCTTATTTTAAATTTCAGTTTTCCCTTAGCTATTTGTTATCACAAAGTGTTATACAAGCTATCATGAGTTTCATTTACAGTTATTTTCACATAATGCATATATGATTCAATTTAAGCATCATTCTTTGTGTTGACTAAATGACCAAAATGGAGCTTGCATTGTGGGTAAAAAAAATTTAATCACAATTTAAATAATCAAACAAAAAAAAACAAATACAGACCCTGAGGGCGTATTTAAAGGACTAGGTTAAAAAAGATATTCCATTTCTGTTTGGCAGAATTCCTTTACCTTTAGAACTGTGAAAACAAGGAACAACCTCCTGTTTGCCACAAAAAATTGTAATAGTCTAAATACATTTAAGAATTAAGTGGACACAGAACTTTTTGATATAATGTAGGATTTTGCAAATTGTGACAATAATTCATTTGATACAGATCTTTATGATGATATGTTGACTTTGACTAATGATTGTATGCCATGATATTGTTTCTCTTCAAATGTATGTTATTCATGTGCTTTATGATATTCTGCTTCTATAACCCAGGGCATTTAAGGACCTTGATTCCAAACCTAAGCCCACATACTTTATGATTACGATTATTATTGAATAATCTATTCACGTATCTATCTGTGGGTTACAATGTTGTAGATGGACATGATGAATAGCTGCTTGATCATAGGTGTTATAAGTCCCTAGCAATAAAGTTTTTAAGAAAGCTAACTTGTCTAGATAGTATGACGGATGCAATTAGTCAGCTCTATTCACAAGAAATTCATGTCTTCTACAGACAGGTGTTCCAGTGGATGAATAGCCATGGCTTCAATATGAAGCTCCTTCCATTTGATGAATGGAAAACAAAGTAAGTAAGAGTGTTGTGAATCAGTAATGTTTCACTTTCAGATAAACTTTATGAATACAATCATGGCTTACCTAATTTCTTTTAAACATTGATTTTTGACACCAGAATGTAAAAGTCAAAATCTAAATTTATAACCAGTGCAGCAAAAAGCAATACCATACACATAAACTAAGTGAAACTGTTTGCATTCATCTTTTTATTCTGCATATAAGAAAACAGGAATTGAAAACTTTTTTTCATATGAGAGTGTCAGAATCTCAAAATTATTGATAAAGTGGGAAAGTATCCCAAGGACTAGGTTAAAAAAGATCTGACAATGCCCTTAGCGAGTTCAAAGAAAGTTTGCAAGACTTGTTTTGATGAAAGTCAACTAAGGGTACTTTTTCTTATAGTGATAAGAGCTTTGATGCAAAAAATTGATTTAACTGTTAAGCAAAAGTAACAGCCATGTCAAGCAGCCATGAATAACCACAGCTCTTCTCTCTTTTTACAGACAGCAGACTAAGAAATTATTTCATCTCGAAAATAAAAGAAGCCATCTATTAGTGTTAAGATTCTTTAAGCTGTTCTTCTCATTTGTAGAAGGTGATTTACTGTAACTGGCACAATTGAGGCTTGTTATGTTTCAGCACTGATTAGTAAATGATCCTGTGGTAAAGTGGTGAGTTCTATGACTGAGCAAAAGGCAAGTTACAATTAATCTCTTTTACCATAAAAACCAGAGCTTCATTCGTTTTGTGTGTTTTGAAAAATGCATACGCTGCCTTATCTTGAAAGGGTTTCATAACAGGAAAGAAGCACACAACACTAGTGCACCAATGCCAATACACTCATACCAAAGAAAGCAAGCAAAATTGATACTTGGAAAATAAAATATATAACAATATGCATTTAGAGTCAGCAATAGGTTCTTACTTGTAATCTATACTCCAACTAATCCTGATAATCACTCTTACTCTGTTCTGCAACCTCTACCATTTCCAACATTCAATTTTGTTTTTATTACAAATACAGTCTATCATTGCAACCTTCTCTGTTTTATTTTCCCTTGATGAAGTGATAACTGATATATTTCCTCTTTTCTGAAAGACTTAATGGGATTTTTTAAAAATCTCCTCTGTTGCAGAGTGGTTGATGGACTCCCCACTGTCCAGGGGACGTTTGGTCCCAATCAGGAACTGTTTGCCAGAGTTCTGGATGCTTATGCAAGGTATCATAAATGGCACAATAGATTTTGTTTGGTTACTTATTCTCAATAGTTGGATTAAGTATAATACACTAAAGGCAATGGAAAATTTGAATATTTTTCATGAAGGATTTAAATTTTGCTTTGTTATTCATCCAAATGTAGACTTAGTGTGGTACATTTAATTTGATGAAAGTTTAAAATTTTTTCTATGATTAATTTGGAGATTTTCTTAAAATTTTAGAAATTTGACAAAAATCATGAGATTCTTCATTGTCAGGTGTGAGCAGTGATGCAATCAGGCTCAAAACGATTAGGGATTGAGTAATTTTGCCCAAAAACTGGAAAGAAAGTTGTTTGAGGCAATGAGGTTCTGTCATATATTGTTAATTAATTGATGTAGCAATATTTTGGATTGGGATGAGTATTAAGGACATTATATGACAATAATTTCCTCTCTTCAAGACTAAATTTTAAGATGATCCTAGGGTTGTGAAACATGGATAATATGGATAACATGATATTCAGCATAAATGATATTAAAGCTATTTGATAAAGGGATTTGTTTTTGTCATTTTAAAATTTGAAATGAAATGAAATTGAACTAAGTTGAGACTTCTAATATTGACATGAAATGGACTTGTATTTTTCACAGCACATCTGAGTCCGTGACAAAACTAACCACTTTTGACACAACCAACCTCAAGCAGACCTTGAAGTATTTTAATATGTCTTATCCTTACATGGATGAACGCCTGCTACGCAACTATTGCAACGAGTTGAGTAAACGCAGACTACTTGGTAAAAAGACTACTGCTGCATGTAAGACATTAGAGAGGAAATTTAACTGCATGAAAAGATGTAAAATTATTTGTTCAATATGTAATGCTAAGTAACCAATTTCAAATGGGAAACAATAGGTTGTATTTCATTGGGATAGATGTAACTTAATTAAAAATTGGATCAATATCTCAACACAGACAGGAAGCAACAAGATAGCATTGTATTTCTTTGCTGTCCTTGTGGATATGATGTTTCTCAAAGAGGATCATCCCTGGTGAAAAATTGGCCACTGTTTTTGTAATTAAGTGATTGATTCTTTTTTTTTATATATCAAAATCTTAGCACAGAATTCATATTCAATGTTAGGAAAATTGTTTTATGAATTGTTTTAATAATTAAATCAAATGTGATTTGTACTTTTTCTCCCTTTTTTTGGATAGGAGCATCAATATTTCACTGTTTGCCTATTTACTGGAAATCCCAGCTTCCATTCCAAACCACAAGTTTTTGGTGGAGTCTGATTTGTTCTGAAGTACAAATTGATAGGTACAAGCATATCAGAAATGTCATCCTTTTGTATATGTCAATACCACTTTGAATTTTTCCATATAAAAGGATCAAAGGTATAAAAGGATTATAAAGATTATGATATGTAATATTCTGGAAATCAGATGTTTGTTAATAATAGCGGAAAAGAAACAATCAGAACCTTAAAGAGAAGTCAAAGTGAAAAATAAAGAGAACTGAGCTCCTGTAAAGACTAGCAAAAGTGAAAAAAAATTGATATCTTTTCAGAGGCTGTAAAACTTATCTTTATTTGACACTCATCTTACTTTTCTTTACTTTTGCCCACTAGCTACTGGTGTCTTGTCCAACTGTGTTGCCGTGGTGACAGGAGCCTCAAGCGGCATTGGAGAGGCCATAGCTCGGGCCTTGGCAGGGGCTGGTGCCAGAGTCGCCCTCGCTGCCCGCAGGGTGGACATCCTGGAGAGGACGGTGAATGCCTTGACCGATGAAGGACGGCACGTGATGGCTGTCAAAACAGATGTCACAAACAGGGAGCAGGTTGGCTATTGTGGATTTAAGTCTGTATTTTGCTAGAATCAAAATAAGAAAAAAGCTCAAGTGCAATTGGAGTGTGCACTTTTATTACTTGATATCAATCTCTCATATCCTCACCAGATGCTTGTCAGTAGTTTGATCAGTTAGTTGGCTAATGATTCCGCAAGCAATTATCATCAAAACTTTTAAGTATTGTGATGTGGAATAAGGGGATCTGAAGTGCTACCTTATTGACTGATATTTTAAACATTTAAAACATTATGGTTGAACGCCCCTTCTACACATTTTAGGTCACATCGCCAGCGGAGCACTCTGGACATGTTAACGTGCTGCCACACAGAGTTAAACGGAGGACTGACACGAATATCTCTACCAGTCACATTATACAGACACTGGGCCAGCCAGTCTAAGCACTGTTCCCATAATGCCAAGCGCAAGGCGGGGGCAGCTGCTAAGAACCGATTTTTACTACTTAAGTATGTCGCGGTGTGGGAATCAAACCCGCCACCTCCCGGTTACGAGGCAGATGCTCAACCAAGTGCGCCAACGAATCCGTTGACTGATATTTAGTTTATTTTATTCTATTTCACTCACTGATATTCAGAATTTCATATCCATGTATAAATATTGAAAAGCAATAATGTACCTATTGACCATAATATCATTATGACATTCAACGTCATCATACACTGCAACTGGGTGCATTTAAAGGCCAGTCTCTATTAAGCCCTAAATTGATAAGATAAAATTATTCAGAACAAAACAGTGGTTAGCCAGTTTGAATATTATGATTAAGACAAAAAAAAACTATTTCAAACATAATCAATAACTTTTAGCTTTTCTGTGAAAACCCAAGTTAAGACTTCAATAGTAGACTGCTTAAAAATATGTCGCTAGGTGTTAATGTCATAGAGGTTGAATTACCCAATTTCAGGTAAAATCCCTTGTAAGTCAAACAGAGGCTGAGATGGGCCCTGTGGACATTTTGGTGAACTGTGCTGGAGTCATGTACTACACACTGATGAAGAATCTACATGAAGATGAGTGGGAGAGGCAGATCGATGTCAATTGCAAGGTGAGTCTCTTTCTTGACCATTGCTTATTTTTAGAAAACACCCACAATGAAGCATGTTTACTTAGGGACAAACTGATTTACACATTGGCTATCACTGTCAGAATAGATAGGCTAAGTTTTCAAATAATTTGAAAAGAACAGAAGTACATTTTTAACTTTTCACTTTTTGTCTCGGAAATTTTGTCAGAGTCATTTTACTACTTACAGATTTCAAATTGGAATCTTACAAAAATCAAGCTTGTATGACTGATTTAATTTAATTGGGCCCTGTTTTTTTTACCATGAAATGCCATTCAAAACCATTCCTTGCCTCTTTTGTTTATATCATTTTTGTTCCATCCCTTGCAGGGTGTTGTGAATGGAGTTGGTGCTGTGTTGAATGGCATGATTGCCAGAGGTAAAGGACACATCATCAACATTTCTTCTGATGCTGGACGAAAGGTTATTGTTCCTCTCTATCCTCATGTGTTTCTCAACATTACTTTGAGTAACAGAAATGTAATCTAGTGATAGCTGGGCAAGTGGCAATTAAAGTAACTTCACTATAGTTTGCTATGTGCTCTTTTCAGACTGTTTGATTTGAAAGGACTATCCTAATGATGATATTTTACCTTTGACAGGCAGAAATATTTTCATTCTAGTTAGGATCTCTCTCTCTCTCTCTCTCTCTCTCTCTCTCTCTCTCTCTCTCTCTCTCTCTCTCTCTCTCTCTCTCTCTCT
>JAUEKY010072301.1:0-10916 GCA_031833965.1 Scyllaea pelagica
GACATAATGTTTCACACCAGAATGTGTCAAAAAGTACAAACACTATCTGATATCAAACAAAAGTCAGGAAAAACTCTGAGCCAAGAGATTAAGACAAGCAGGTGGCTAGTCCACTGTGCCTCGTAGACATATTTGATATTTAAATGTCTGCTCATGGTGTTGGACCCCCGTCCTTCATTCCAGGAGAAAAAGGAAAAGGAATGCCCCCAACCCCTAAGTTCAAAGAATTGCCAAAATGATTTAAAGAATTTTGTTGTCATAGTATTGCAAATTATGTGTCTAATTGAAATCAACATACTTTGTGTAATGATTAGTTTGCTAGTTCAGATTCTATGAATTATAGCCTGGAAACACTATTCGGAGACAACCAATTTTGGAAGGCCTTCCCCCATCCTAGTCCTCATGGAAAGGGAAAGTTAGCGGCTGCCTTTTAACTGGTCTCTTTTTATGCTGACCCTAGCTAGATTAGACCTCTGATTTCGTTATCTTAACTCCTGGTATCATAGAATCAGTGGCCGCCATTAAAGCCGTCTCTGCCTACTAACTAAATTAAACAAAAGACCTCTGATTCTGTCAACTTGACTCCTAGCATTAGCCTCGAGGGCTATATATGGAAGTTCTCCCAATATTGATAATAATAGTATTTCTGAAGCGCTTAATACTGAAGCCTCAATGTGCTTTTCAAATTCAAAATACATTTATTTACCAAATTGAAATTTACATGTAACATAAATAGATAAAACTTGGTTTGCAATTAGTCAAAGGACAATGTCAATGGTTTGTTTTGATTTGTTGTCAGTTCCCCTTTGTACTGCCCAATGGCAGTGTAAGGACCCAACATAATGTTTGACACCAGAATGGGTCAAAAAGTACCTACAGACCTAATCTGATATGCAACAAAAGTGAGGAAGAACTCCGAGCTTAGAGATACAGACAAGTAGGCGGCTAGCCCCCTGTGCCCAGTCTTGATTGACTCTAAGAAAATACACATTAAGATAGACATCTAGGGAGGTCAAACAAAATGAAGCCGGAGTTTGGACTTGCAGCCTTATCTACAAAGACACACTGCTTAGCCACTACGGGCATAATGTCAATGGTATGCTTATCAAATACATTTCCAAAATAGAAGCACGTTTTAAGGTGTGTTTTAAATGCATCAACACTACTTTCAGAGGGCCCTGATTTAGTAAAATTAAAATATCAGTCCCATACTGTCTCAGCCTAGTATTTGGTTCATGTAAAAAGTTGTTATTTGTTGATCAAACCTACTGAATGGGATTACAAGTACAAATCATTTCCTGGAAATCAGTATGGAGACCTAGAATTAAGAGCATTAAACCATATAGGCAATTTTGTAGTCAATTTGCACTTAAATTGGAAGCCAATGTTAGGTTTTTTGCATAAATTTTGTGTTCATTCAATATAATCAAAATGACTGGTACCAATAACTAATCTTGCTGCTCTGTTCTGAACTCTTTGAAGTTTGATAAATTGGATGTCAGGTAAACCCACAAGCAAAATAATTACAAAATAATCTATTCTAGACAGAACTAAAGATGACACAATGCCCCCCCCCCCTCCCCCCATGAGCAAAAAGTTAAAAAAAAATTGATAGAATGAAGGAAAACATTTCCCTGCTCTGAATGACAAATCAGAATTAGTTTTTTTTAGTTTTTGAAGAATGAAGTAGAGTTATCTTAATTTGATGGGTAAATGATAAGATAACAGTGACCTGTGAGCCACAGTGTGGTGAGTGACCAATTGTGTGCACAGTAGGACTAGTGCACTGTAAATCAGGTTGAAAATCTCCGAATAGCTTGGAAACGCTATTTGGAGATATCTCTGAATAGCAAC
This sequence comes from Scyllaea pelagica, assembly GCA_031833965.1. NCBI lineage: Eukaryota > Metazoa > Mollusca > Gastropoda > Nudibranchia > Scyllaeidae > Scyllaea > Scyllaea pelagica. The sequence continues at coordinate 1,855 of JAUEKY010072301.1, forward strand.
TGTAATAGTTTGGTTTTTTTTTTTATCCAATTATTAAGGGGGTCAAGTCCCAGTTTGTTCCTACTAGATCATTGTGAGAAAGGAGGCTCTTTAAAGGAAAACATTTATGAAGCAGATAAGATTATAACACAATTTGATTTTGTAAAAATACAATGTTGTACACAAACAATTTTTCTTCTGTATTTTGCCTTCAAATAGATCGGGCAACAGATCCTTCAATGAAAGAGGAGGATCCTGAGAAAATTAAAGCATTTTGTGAGAAAGTGAATGATGAATTAGAAGGGCCTTTGATTTCAACCCGACTCATTGCTCACAAGATTCAGTCCCCCCAGGAGAGGGAAGCTTTGTATGCTTTGACAGTGAGTTGGCTTTTTCTACATTTTTTTGGGAGGTGTTTTTTAATGAACTTAGAACTGATGATACTGCATGTACTCTATAATTTCTTTTTTTTTCAAAAAGAATGCTAGCTAGGTTAATACATTTTTTTAGAGAAGGTTATGAAAAGCTCCAGACTAAGGAGACATTTGATGTACCATTTAATAGATGGGAAAATTTTTTGTTTTGTTTTTTTATCAGATCCCTTTAGTATTGCTCAATAGCAGTGTAGGGACCCGACATAATGTTGGACACCAGAATGGGTAAAAAAAGCGCAAACCCAATCTGATATCAAATGAAAGCCAGGAAAATCTCTGAGCCAAGAGATTAAGACAAGCAGATGGCTGGCCCACTGTGCAGATGGGAAAATAAGAATTGGAAATCACTGGTGTCAGTTAAGTTTAGCTTAGTGTGTTAGTTTGGCAATTATTTCTGTGGTCAAATACTGTAATACGACTGCTATCCAATCAATTCAATACATAGGCAGCTTACCCTATGCTGCAAATAAATTATCACAGGCTAAAGATGAATCCCATCTTAATGCTCTCTGCAAACAATGTTGATGTAACATCACATGGCGGCCTTTCCTGACAAATATGGCTCGCATTATGAGCACCGAGTAGTTTATCCAGATGGTCGGTGGAAGATTTATTCCACTGGAAAGTGACTGAAGAAAAATTTGATTAAAGAATGAGATGTGGAGAGGAAAAGTCAAAGAATAGACTAAACTCAATGGCATCTTCACAGAAAGCACTTTCCTTGACCAGTTTGACTCAAGCTTGCTTTTTTTGGGGAGAATGCATTTCAAGAATAAATAAAAAGATAAGATTTTCTTTACACGATCCTCACAGAGTAGGGATGGGGGTTAGTCAATACTAGTCAATCACGACTGCTGTTATCGATTATGAGATTCAGTATCAATCGATGCCCAGTGCTGGTTAATGAAAATGCTGAAAACAAGGGACAAGCTTAAAAATCTTACTGAATTACCTCCCTTTGAAACCTTGATCAGTGCTGTCCATCTTCAGAGGTTGAACAGGTGGCGTAATCATGCTCACTCGAGCAATTTAGCGCTCGATCATCAGCCCTTATCCATCCTATGTTATCTCAGTTCATTTTTAAGGTTTTGAAAATTACAGATCTTCCTTCTGTTCTCTAAAAAACTAAGGACTTTAAGTATCGAGTATCGATTTAATAGTAATTTCTTAACCAGTACTGGGTACTGACTAACCTCCATCCCTAACACAGAGGAATTTTTTTTTGTGGTTTGATTTATAGGAAGGCTGGAGTTTGATGGGAAAACAGAATAAGATGGCAAGTGATTTATTTTCTTTTTATCTTTTTATACAATTGTATTTTGAGCCATTAAATTTGCTATTTTTGAATTTCAGACACTGGAAGCTTGTGTGAGATCTTGTGGGCGGTATTTTCATCAAGAAGTTGGAAAATTTCGTTTTCTCAATGAAATCATCAAAGTGGTATCTCCCAAGGTAAACCAATCCTACTTTTGCAACTTTTTTTGTTGGAATGGCGCAAAAAAAAAAAAACAACGTCTTATCAAGTATCTGTTAGAGTTGAATAAATTTCTTAATAATAAATTTTATCTTTAGTTTTCAATCAGCCTTGTAACACACTTTAGGTAATTTGAAGTTTTCTAATTTAGTCAATCATTTTTTTTATTTGACTTGGGTTTTTAAAACTCAACACATAAGTTATCCAGAAAATTATGGAATGATCTTTAACCTTTATTGATTTTTCTTTTTTGTTATTTGTGTTCAGATTTTTGTGCTGCTTTATTTTTCTATCTTCTAGTACTTGGGAAACAGAACAACTGACAAAGTCAAGAAGAAATGTGTTGAGATCCTCTATTGCTGGACAAAGGGTCTTTCCCATGAGCCTAAAATTTCCGAGGCTTACAAGATGCTCAAAAATCAAGGGATAATCAAAGAAGATCCTGTACACATGGACAAACAGGTGCTAACAATTTTATTGTTCTGTTTGACCATGACATTTGATCCTGTTATGAGAGATAGGAAATATAGAGATCGCAATCTGACTTATTTACTCTTTATCAGATAAAGCTAAGCAGTTAATAGTGAAAACCCATTATCTATGTAAACAAACAATTTCAATTCTATGGTATTTTAAAGCTTTTAGAATTCTGCAACAATACCAAGGAAAAGTAAAACAAGACATGTTCACATATGAAGTCATCCTCTTTCTTAGCCTCTTAGCTGTATTATGTTTACGAGAGAATGCTGTTTTTTTTGGTTTTTTTTTGGAAATTATCTCTTGATAACTCTTTAGTTAGCTGTCTCATTATTTCTGATCTCTGCTGTTATCAAGTCATGATTCAACATTTTAAAAATCGTGTCATAAGATGAATGTTTGGTAAGTAATATGTGATTTAAGTTCTTGGGAAAAGCGTATTAGTATTATATTCTAGTTTTGAGAAAACAATAATGAGTTGGTAATGCTTAATCTGATAGTTTACTAATTTTGGTTCATGATTTTCTTGTTTGCCTGAGTTCCTTTTAATTGATGGCCTTTCTGTTGTTATTCATTGTGTGCATCTGTATCTGTGTTAGTGTTTGTCTATTCGATGACAATGGACAGAAAGTTCTGGATGTGAAGATTATTTTCTTTTTAGAATTTTTTGAAATCATTCCTTTTTTTTCAACAAGAAATGAAATATATCTTTGACTTTGATTGATTCCTTTTTACACTGAAAAATGCTTTCTCAACTTAAAGCCATGGACTAACACCTTTTTAATGACATGTAAAGACAAATTTGAAGTATACATTTGATTTGGTTTTTGTCTTTAAATTTTCGAGTCAGAGTGAGTAATGTTATCATTTCATCAGAATTAAAAGAAAAAAGATATCTTAAAGTTGTAACATTTGATCACATTTTATTTTTTCTGCATAGGGTTTTGATCCATTCCCACCACCAAAGCCAAGGAAAGCAGACTTTGAAGATGACGAAAAAGCTAAGGTGCTTTTATTTCATTTTTCATTTCAAAATAGTTTAATTTCTTTATGTGTTATTTGTAAGAGACGATACTACTTTTGCCTTTGAAAGCGAGATCAATTGGTATTTTCATGTTTATCATAAGATTTTATAGGGTTTTTTTGTTGTTGTTGTCAGTTTATCTCAAAATTGTATATTCCCTTGTTTGGAGGTTACAGTCATGGAATCATCCTGTACTCCGTACCTTGTGACCATTTGAGAATTGATTAGATAACATCCTAGATGATGTGTTATTTGATGATGTGAATGAAATCATGACGTTGCTTTCAGGGAGCAAAAGGGTGACTTTATCAGTGAATAACTCATTTTATATTTCTTGTGTACAATCAGCAACGGGGATTGATACTGTCAAGCCAGAAGATCATTGAAAGTGGAGTTGTGGAGATGATATAGGGTTTTAAGAAAATTACTGAAAAATGAAGAAAGTCTCTAGTGGGCTCATGAACACTTTTATCTATTTTCAATCTTCAGTTATTTTTTTTTTTTCTTTTTTCAAATCTTTTTTTCCTCTAGACTCTTGAGAAGTTACTCCGAAGTAAACACCCTGAGGACCTTCAAGCTGCCAACAGATTGATAAAGAATATGGTGAAAGAGGTAAGGAAAACTGATGCTTTACTCTTCCTATTAAAATTCAGGAAAGAGCAACTTTTTTCCTTTCCTTTTTTTCTAGCTGTGTTTTAAGTATTCATATAAGTTAGAAAATTTAAATTAAAAAATAATCACGAAATAGTTATATGAGATATCATATGACTAACAGTGTTTTGATTTTTTGTTTTTGTTGTTGTTGTTGTTTTTGTTTATTTTTTTTTTCTCTACAAGGTTAAAAGTCACTCAGTTGCTTGTGTCCTTTGTTTTCATTCAAATAGGATGCTGAGAAAATGGAGAAAAAGTCCAGACGAATTAATGAGATAGAATCACTGAACAATCAAGTGAAGCTCTTAACAGAGATGGTAAATCACTACACCTCCAGTTCCTCGTCACAAGCAGACAAGGATATGATGAAGGTATTTACTTCTCCTACTCTTTGATTTAGCTTGAAGCTTTTACTTTTATGTATTGGTTTCCATTTTCTTCATGCAGCAACATAATGACCTGCAGGTGCCATACCAAGAATAAAAGTATTTTTATGTCGAACAATTTCAATGGATGTACCAATTTTTCATAGTTCTTTCATATCTGATCTTTTTTCTTCTTTCCCCTCATGTCTCCAGGAACTTTTTGAAAACCTCGAAAAACAGAGACCCAATCTGTTTAGATTAGCCAGTGACGTTGAGGAAACAGATTCTAATAGCATAGGTGAGAGAAGATTCTGATAATATGGATAAGACATATCTACAGACTGCATTGACTATTGTGCCTCCATGGATCAATTGAACTTTTACAAGTGCCTATATAATAAGTATACTTCTAAACGATAAAGATTGTTTAACCTAGGTATGCATTTGTGTGAAAGTGAAAGTATCTTAAATCCTTCACCTAGGTGAAGAAGCTGGTAATACTAGTTTTCAGTTTGATAGATATTTTGTTTTAATTTTTTTTTCAATCAGGTTCCCTTTAGTACTGCTGAATGGGTAGTGTAGGGACCCAGACATAATGTTTGACATCAGAATGGATCAAAAAGTACAAACTCAACTTGGCATAAAACAAAAGTCAGGAAAACTCTGAGCCAAAAGATTATGACAAGCAGGTGGCTAGCCCACTGTGCTCACCCTTGAATGACTCAAAGAAAATACACATTGAGGTGTACATCTTTGGAGGTCAAACAAAATTTTAAAGTAGCTTGAGATTTGACTTGCAGCCTTAGCTACAAAGATACGCTGCTTAGCCCCTACAGGCAATGATAGATATTTACCATGGCCTAAATTGGTCCACTGAAATACCAAGTTATCTAGTAATTCTTGTTCTCATTGTACAATCAACTCTCTGCTTCACTCTTACTTTATAATCTCTGTACAATATCAGAGTATTAAGTACCATTCAGGCGATTGTCCATTCATTCAATAGTTTTTATGATGAGACCATGCTGGTCCAGCTCATTGGATTCTCATCCCATGTTGATAGGGATTGAAGAGTCAATTCAAGCAATTCCATTATGCTGAAGTCTTTATACTATGAAATGAATAAAAAGAGCTTGAATAAATAAAAGAAAAAAAATTATTATTGTCACACACAGCAAATGAGCAAATTAACCCCTGGTGTCACTGTTTAATCTCATTGTCATTCTTTATTGGCAGTATTAGTATTAGAGATTTTACCTACTGCCACCATACTAATATTCCGACCTGCCAGAGGGTCATTCATCAGTATTACCAGTTGCTGACGAAGAATGGCTTTATTTTAAAAGTATTGATAAAGATTTCCAATTGGGCTATTTTAATTCATAAAGTATAAAATAGATCCTGTTTGATTTATATTAGGATTGAAAAATATGTTTTAAAAATACGATGGCCATGTTAGTTTTATAGGTTTCTTCTTTTGATATGTGTTTTTTTCCCTCTATTTTCACTCAGAGCAAATTCTAAAAGTGAACGATTCTGTCACAAAAGTGATGACAACGTATAAACAGAAAGTAGAGGGAGAAGCTCCTGCCGGGGATTATTCCCAGAAAGGTAACAATGTTTTGATCATTGATATCACCTCTCACACTAGAGGGGTAGCTTGCACCATGTCTGTGAATGATGCAACAAGTGTTTCTTTCATATTTATCTTAACCTATTTTGCTTTGGGTTTGGTTTCTTTTTGTTGTTTTTTTGTATGTTTTACTTTTTTCTTCCTTCAGAGCAAGAAGGGTGTGATTATACGGGTCCCCTTATTGCAAGATATCTATTAATTATTACATACATTATTTCTGTTTTTGAACAAACAAAGAGATCAAAGCAGTGATTTAGTAGATAAATTGGCAATGTGGGACGAAGACTTAGTCTCTGTTCAGCAAAATTTTGGCCCTCTGAGGATCTTCTTCGGGTTGTGAAGCTTGTTGGTTATCGGGTAATGCTTTTCAAGCATCTGACACGACTCCGATTCTCATTTTACTCCTCCAATTTTTCCATGATAGATGATTAATTTGTTTTAAACAAAAATGTTTTTTTCATTTGACTTTCAGATTCTTCTCTTTTGGATCTTGATCTGGATGGTTTTTCCAATAAAAGCACTAGTAATGCAAAGAACAGTGCAAACCAGGCCTCAACACTGCTAGAGAATGATTTCAAATCTCTTGGTAGGTCATGAAATAGAAGTTGAGGAACAATTGTAGATAAGATATTAAAATTTGTGAAGAACAATAGTTTGGGGAAAGGCTAGTGGGCTGGATACTCTAAATCTTTTCAAACGCCCTAATGATGAAACAGTTTAACTCTACAGGGAGAATTGAATTTAAGAGTTTAATCACCATTTGCCTTATATACATTGGACCATAGTTTTGTATAATTATTGTTTATGTTTTTCCATCATTTTTGCAATTGATTGTATTGATTGGTTGTTTTCAGGTTTGGAGAATATGGGTGACTTAGGTGGTATTTTTAGCAATGCAGGATCCGCTCAAAAAGAGCAAACGGTGGTATGTGAACATTTTTCTACCGTAAATAAGCTGAGAGAAAAAATATTGTATTGAATGAGTTGACTTAAATTTGAAAGATATATTTAGATTACAATTTATTACATAAAGAGACTTTTAGGACTTATCCTTTGTGAGTTTTATTTCACTCAAATCTTGATAAGCTAAACAACATTTGTAATCATTAAACTTTTTTCAAATTGTCACCCTTAGTCTGATGACTGTTTTGAATTTTTGATGAGCATGAAATCAACCGTAAAGTTGGTGCTTATTTTTTTCAATCAGTATCAGAAAATGTTTGTCTTTACTTTCTTCGAATATGATTGGCAATCCAGATTAATATACCATTACTGATCTTTGGCTTGAAAACTGATATTTTTTCTTCTTTAGCTAACAGCCATGAATGGCAGTGGGAGCGTCTTTGGGCAACCCAATCAAGGAAGTTTGATAGGGATGCAAACCAATTCTCAGCCTCCAGCAACTTTTACAGGTAAATTTTAGAATTCTTCCATGTGGACTTTTTACAAAGCTTACACACATAAGCTTTTCCTTTCAATTAGAATCAAATTAGAGCAGCAATGAAAATCAACTTTGAGCACCTGCCTCTCAGGTGCCATGATTTTATACTTTAATCTGTTTTCATTTTGATTTTTTTTTTTTAAATATATAATCATGAATTAATCAACTTTACAGGTTCTCAAATGAAATTATTCTCTCTTTTCAAGCTATTCTGGAGTGCCATGAGAAGACAAGTTCTATTTAAGTCTATCTTTTATCATTTTGGGGGAAGAAGGGGAGGGAGGGAGTTTGTAGCCTTAAAATCTTATGAAATTTTGTTTTGTTTATTTTTGTATCAATTTCAATTATGTCTTGATAGGTATGCCACCATCCTACAGTGGAATCTCACACAACCTTCGGCCAGCTGTTGTAACCAGTTCAGAAGCAGATGTCCCTTCTGTGTTTGGTTCCACGCCAACCAAACCCACTGAAGTCAGTTCCTCTTTAGCAGATCTAGACATTCTCGATAAATCACTTCAGGATTACAACCTCAGTAAAAACAGTTTTCCAGTTAAACCGTAAGTTCATTTGAATTTTTTGTCTGTTCTGAGTTAAAGGCTTTTATATTGTTTTTGATTATTCAATCATTGGTTGAGCAAAGCAGTTCAAATTAGCCTTGATTCTCATTGTCAATAGTGAGTATGTCTCGTTTGGTTTTGAATACTCAGGTTGTTTTTTTTTTTGTTTTTTTTGTCGTTAAGATATTTGAGAAGATGGAGAAATTTTAAGATAAAACAACAGAAAGGTGTTTTTACCTTAAGTTATAGGGTTAAATCTTGAGTGAGTTTAAACATTATTTATACTCTACTCGGAATGTGCCAGAGACTAGTAAAGGATTTTATTTCATATCTTCTGTCTTTTCTTGGATATGGAAAGAGCAATTACATCAACAGTTCATTAAGTAGGAATGAAAAAATCTGAACTAAAGCATATACAGTGGACTACGCTTGTGTTGAGGTTGGTGGGGGAGGGAAAAAAGATTAACACATCTGCTATTTCTTGCAATGAAAGAGCAATTACATTACAATGGAAAGAGCAATGACATCAACAGCTCTTTAAGTAGGAATGAAAAATCTGAATGAAAGCAAATACGATTATCACATCTGCTATTTCTTGCAATGAAAGTAAAGGAAAGCAAATATCTACCGTTGAATTAAAGATGTGATAGAGAATTGCTCCCATGTTGATGTGGCAGCTATGAATCACGAATATATACTACACAAATGTGAAATCACAAAATTGGATAAGAATCTATAACTGTAAGTTTAAGAGAAATAAACAAATTGTTAAAATCGTGAGGTCACATTATTCAGCAGGTGATCAGCCCGTTGTGATCTTTTGGTGATAAATGTAGGATTTCAATTTTGCCTGGACTGTGGCCTTGCGGCCTACTCTTTTCGATTTCCAACTTCCAAGAGTTCTTTAATGTTCGCAATGTCCACAGGGGACCTCTGAGTTTATCGTCCTTCTCCAATAGGACTAGGCTCTAGATCCCACCTACCGATGTTGTAGGGATCAGGGGAGTGGCATACAGGGTTTCTCTTG
>JAUEKY010072412.1:0-10916 GCA_031833965.1 Scyllaea pelagica
TTTCATACCAGATGAGATTTAATCATAAATCAGTGAAATTCATTTCCTCTGCCGTTGCAAGACAAAAAGATACGAATCAGAAAAACAAGAAAGAGCAAACAAACAAACAAACCAACAAGCTAAAAACAGTTGGCATAGATATTTTGTTTGCTAATTGAGCCATTCAGAATCCAACAGCTGTCTCTATGAGGAAAATATTTTGTGATTCGCATTGCACTGACTGGATGCGAAAAGTAGGCTGCGAATGGTATTATCATATTTCTTCTTAACCAAGATCTTAATTCTGTTTTGTTTTGTTTTTTGTTTTTTTTGTATTTCATAATCACTTATCCGTTGATCTCTTCTGTGAGAACAACACCACCCATATATCCGTCTATTTGTGCCTATCTATGTATTATTGAATTCTCTTTACTTATTATCATCTCTCTACCTGGACCCATCCACGTTTCCATCTCCCCCGCATTCAGCAGGCCAACCGGTTCACCCACCCAGCACCCCCACCGATTCATACTCCATACTCTCATTGGGAGACAGCCGTCACGACGAAACACAGAGATGGCTAACTACCGAGTCGGATGAAAGGGACCGTTCATTAGTTCCTCCGTAATATCGTCTCCCATAAGTGTTCCCCAGTGCACTCGCCGCGCAACGAACTCTCCCCAGGGTCAATGGCGATGATGGCGATGATGATGAGGCGAATTGATAAGGGCACGATAATAAGCAGGAGAGAAGCTAAACAGAGTCTCTAAAGAGATTGCCTGGTTGTGTACGCGTGAACTTTCAAGCCACAACCGGCGTCTCTTGGGATCGCTCCCTGGTGGTCAGTAATGAACCGCCTCGAAAGGCTCGGCCCTTTATTGGACAACTGACGGGGAGCGGCGATATGGCCAATGGATGACTACAGAGATGGATTATGCTACGATGGAGGATAAAGATGGCCACCAGAGTGGGTTGTTTGTTAATGAAATGAGATTGGGGGTGGGCGAGCCAGAGAAGAGATAATGATACAAAGGGAGAGAACTGAAGGTGTTCCTGCCATATCACTTTGTTGTGCGATGATTTGCATCTGGCCCGTGTCTCAAGTGGGGACTGAGGTGATGAAAGCGAAATTGATGGTGCTCACTCTGCTGGACGTGGCGGGTGATTGTTGTGGTAGTGATGCTAGTGATGGTTGTGACGGTTGCTGTTGTGGTGGTGATAGTGGTGAGACGATGGGAGAGAAACAACAACAAAATAATTGGAAAAATAAGACAAAGGGGGAAGGTGGGGGTGGTTTTTTTCTTGCAAGAGTTTTTCATATCCATTTTTTTTTTGTTTTCTTGGTGGTGGTAGTGGTGGTGGTGGTATTATTAGCAGCAGTAGCAATAGTGGAGGAGGTGATGGTGATGGTGTATCTCAACTTGAAAGTTTAATTATATTATTTTCCTCCATTTCCACCATCACCTCCTCACATTTTCTACTCTGCTTCTAGCACTATGACGAACTGCATGGAAGAAGCTACCTATTACCTATACACTACACCATAATTAAAAATCATAATCATAATGGGTTGCCTGTAGTGGCTAAGCAGCGTATCTTTTTATAGATAAGGCTGCAAGTCCAATCTCAGGCTATACTAAAATTCGTTTTACCTCACTAGATGTACACCTCAATGTGTCTCTTCTTTGTGTCATTCAAGAGTGAGCACAGTGGGCTAGACACCTGCTTGTCTTAATCTCTTGTCTCAGAGTTTTTCCTGAATTTTGTTTGATATCAGACTGGGTTTGTTATTTTGACACTGTCTGGTGTCAAACACTATGTCGGGTCCCTACACTGGCTTTGGTCGGTACAAAAGGGATATGATAACAAACAAACATGAATATCTCTCTCACCCGTTCACATTTTACCGACACCAGACCAACCAATCTTAGCAAGGTTCCCATAGTGCCAAACGCCAGGCGGGCAGCTGCTAAACTAAAAAACAATTTTTAAGACCTAGGAACGGTATGTCGCGGCCTGGGATCAAACACAAGACTTCAACCACTTGTGCCTACAAAATCAGTCACTAGGGACTGAACCCTCAATCTTCTGACATGGACTCACCGTCATCAGTATTTATTCTGAGTTAAGGTTTTTAAAAAGGGAGGGGGGGGGGGACCGATTTTGTTACTTAATATTAATATGCTTGAAAAGTTTGGACAAATGCAATGGTGAATACTTCTTAGTGTATTTTTTCACGTTTACCATTACCAAGAAAATCAGGGTGAAATAGGTCGCCCCTCGTATTTTCCAGAAAGACGGAATAATCTATTGAGCCAACGGTGCTGGCTGTGCATTTTCAATTATCAATTCAAGGAAAAATCTTTTAAATATAAAATCCTAGGGATGCTGGTTATTGATAGACCATTTCTGTTGTCAAGTGAGGTGAGACGGCCTTAATGTTTTAATAATGATTGATACTCTTCAGGCTTGGCTCAGGTGGTTGAGTGTCTGCCTCAAAACGGATGGATGATGGCTATGTGGGTTCACTCCCTGGCTGCCTTGCATCAGTTGTGTCAATGTCAGCGTCAGTGTCAGTGTCAGCATCAGTATCAGTGTCAGCGTCAGTGTCAGCATCAGCGTCAGTGTCAGTGTCAGTGTCAGTGTCAGAAATAATGTATGATGTGACTGGGTGAGATAGTTTGTGTTGAGAATCCCTTATCCCTGTGTGGCAGCACGTGAACACTAACATGTCCTCAGTACTCCACTGGTCATAAGACTACCTATTTAATTTAAGAGTTGAATCAAGGCACCAAGACTTTACATTAAATTATTTTTTCAACCTTGATGAACAATTAATGGAGAGAGAGAGAGAACCCTTTTTCACTTTCTGAGTTCAATAGATGAATGAAAGCTTGTGGTTTAGTGGATAAACTTTCTTCTCTCTGTATCAAAATTATGGCTAGTACTAGTAGTGGTAGTCATCTGATGGTGGAGATCAGTATTACTGTTATATTTTCCAAAAAGTTTGAAAGCACAGAGTTATATGAGGCTTATCGTGTAAACAGTACAGGATGAAACAGCAATGTTCCGACTGAAGGTCAGAGTCAGGCACAGACCGCAACATACCTAAGTCGTAAAAATTGGTAATTTAGCAGCTGCCCGCCTTGCGTTCAGCATTATGGGAACAGTGCTAAGACTTGTTGGTCCGGTATCAGTATAATGTGACTGGGTGAGATATTCGTGTGAGTTTTCCGTTTATCTCTATGTGGCAGCACGTTAACGTGTCAAAGAGTGCTTTGCCGGCGATGTGACCTAAATTGTGTAGAAGCAGGCATAACAGTTTTTTTTTAAAAGAAAAGGGAAGAAGGAAACAGGTCGGATGTATTACTAGTATAAAAAATGACTAGGCACAGAACAGATAATATGCATGAAGATAAAGAAAATAGCTGTATGGCACAGTGCCGCCAGCTTACTCTCGGCACTGTACCAATACCACACGACAATACCTCAAACTCAGACTCAGATCAAATGGACATCTACAGTCTGATCTGCAGGGAAAATCTCTTGAAGTTGAAATCACTTATGATGAGTGACAGGGTAGCTAACTTTGTGTTTTCAGATTACTCTTCACTTCAAAGGCACCAGCAGTTTTGTTGGTCTCCTTCACAAATTATGGGCACATCTATGAAAAGTTGTGAACTCAGTGTCAATGTACATAAATTGTGAGCTTTTATTTTTATAAAGCGCAATATCCACTAATTGGGCTCAAAGCACTTTACAAGGGGTCATAAGCCAACAGCAACAGGAAACAAATAGGAAGAAACATGCTGCCTGCCAGGCGCTAGTACATTTTTTCAAATTAAAGCATTGCTGTAAATGGCCAGGTACTCATTTACACCTGAGTGGAGTACGTGAGTAAAGAGCCTTTTCCAAGAACTCAACTTTGCGCCTTCAAGGACGTGTATCAAACCCGCAACCTCCCGATCACAAGCTAAAGAGTCTACCCCTAGACCACAAAGCTGCACAAAGTGGAAATACATACAATGTGACTGGATGAGCTAGTCATACACATTGAGAGAACCCTTTATAATTATATGAGTGGCAGTGTGTTTTCATGACGGTGCAATGTTGAGTCCTTGGAAAAGGCTCTTTACTCCTATTTTCCCTCTCCACTCAGGTCTAAATGAGTACCTGGCTGTTTGCAGCATTATTTCCATCCGAAAGCTGTATTGGTGTCTAGCAGTTATCATGTTTCTTCCTATTTGTTTCGAGTTACCGTTGGCTTGGGACCCCTTATAGAGCGCTTCGAGTAAGTTTAGTTGATGTTGCGCCATATAAAAGCTTAATTTTAAATTTTTTCTTTCTTTTCTTCCCCTTTGGATTTCTTTGCTTCCAACTATAGTAACAGTGACAGTATACAGTATGACACGTTTTAAAAACGTTTAAACGACTGCTTCTACACAGTTTAGGTCACATCGCCGGCGGACTACTCTGGACATGTTTAAGTGCTGCCACACAGAGATTGGCTGAGTGTCTGCCTCGTAATTGATAGGTGTCGGGTTTGATTTCCACGCCCCGATATACCTAAGTCGTAAAAATAGTTTTTTGGGCAGCTGCCCGCCTGGCGTTCAGCATTATGGGAACAGTGCTAAGACTGGTTGGCCCGGTGTCAGTATAATGTGACTGGGGAGATATCTGTGTGAGATCTCCGTTTATCTCTGTATGGCAGCATGTTAACATGCTCAGAGTGCTCCGCCGGCAATGTGACCTAAATTGTTTAGGAGCAGGTGTTAAACCATAACGTTGAAACCTTTTTTTATTGAAAGATAAAAAGTCTAATCTTGAAAGAAAAGATCTACTGAGCTTTCATATATTGGAAAGAATAAACGCAAAAAGCTGTGGTCATGTTTGCATCAATTTAATATTGTAATAGTAATAGCAATAAAACAGAACACAGACAATTACGGTAATACACTCATCACATACATAGATCTATATGTAGAAGGTTTGTATAGTGTATGAAATGTACAACAAAACAAAAAGCCTTTCTAGTAGAGTACAAGTATGTGTTGCGTATGTACAACCGACTACGCAAACCATTGTGTTCCCCTTCCACAGGCGATACAGGTGCAACTAAAATTCAAATGTCAATTCTTATTATGTATTTTTGATTTATTGGCACAAAGAAAAAAAAGCAACCTAACAATAACAAACAGATAAATTATCAACCTGTTTTTACACATAAAACAAACTGAATAACCCCTAGACACTGGCAACAGCTTTAAGTTTAAGTCAGCACTACTTAAGGATGTCTGCCTCAAACAGACATACCATATCAACTGTTGCTCCTTGACAATGATGACATCCTAATCCTATCTATCTAGGTAAACTACAAAGTCAGAGAAAAAACGGTGGCAACTAATTTCAATTTCTAATTCAAAAAAAGGACCTCAAGCAAATATGCAAGTCAACTTCTTGCAGTATCTACCACATATAATTTGTTCTAAAATTCAACAAACAAAATCTCTCGTTGAAATCATACAGTGTATCCTATTTAGGAAAAATGCATAATCTGAGACAATTGAGACAGTTACGTCATCTTAATTTCAAATCCAGAAAATGGACCTGAAACAAATGCGACTAGTCAATTTCCTGCAGACTCTAATGAGAAATTCATCCTCAAATCCTCAAATTCAACAACCAAAAACTTTTCAAGGAATACACACAGCATATCCTAATTAGGAAAAAATGTGAAATCTGAGATAATTGTGGCAGCCATGTAATTTCAATTTCAAATACAGAAAATTGACCTTGAGCAAATGCATGTCAAATTTCTTGCAGACTGTTGTAATTCATCCTCAATTAAAAACCTACAATTTCTCAGATCCCACCAAACCAACACCAAACTCATGCATCCATTTATAGTTATAAACTCGCTCAATTGAAGGTCTGTGTGTTTCTTACAAAACTTATTGATTGTCAGTGTCAGTCCATGTTGACAGTGTCTTTACACTGTCTATTTCTTGTAATTTTTCCTCCTTTTGAGGGAGAACATAAGATCTTTGATTTTCAAACTATCTAGATAAGTGGAAAATTAAGAGGTTTTGAAGAATGGTAATAAGATAGAGATAACAATAATCATAATAATAATAAAGATGATATAATAGTAATAATAATAATAATAAAAACAATAATAAAATAATTAAAAAAATAATAATAATAATGATAATAATAATGATATAACGATAACCATAAAAATGATTACAATGATGTTGATGACAATAACAACCAAAAAACAATAGAAATACTAAAAATGATAATATGTAATAATGATAAATGATGATTTTAATTTTAAGTCAAGCTGGCTTCACTAAATCTAGTATGCACCTACGAGTTCAAGGGAAGGCCAGGATAGGGATAGAAGAAATTCATAATGTGTAATAGGGATATGTATCAATTATACTTCTGTAGGATGCAGTTTCCATCAGTATTCTTTCAATAAAGATTACTGGCCTTTTTATTTCTAATGCATCAAAATAAGCTTGACAATTCGTTTAGACTTCTGGGATCCATTTGAGATGGAGAGTCATACTAGATTTGCAGCCTTGGATATACAAGTGCAATTTGAAAATCCTACTATCGTTTTGGAATACAGAGAAGGATAAATATCGCTAAAAATAAAAAAAAAATATGCCGAATTATAGATGGGAAGCTATTCAAGAATGAGGGAAAATGATGATGTATGTAATAAGGAGTTTAAGAGGAAACTAGAATTAACATTTTATGTAAAGATAGCAATTCAATTTTGAATTTAAGTAATTAGCTCTCAATTACACTATTTCATACTATTTTTCCCCCAGTAAATCATCACACAACTGAATTGATTATCACCTCTCTCTTCCATTAACATATACAATTATTGCGTAATCTCTACCTTTTGGGTGAATGACTACAGGACTAGAATATACAGTACTTATACGAACATTACAATTGCAAGTATAAAAATTGACGTCTTGGAATGAAGCACGGTGCAAGAGCGTACTCAAAGCATTTTCAAGAAGAAAAACCAGGCGTCTCTTGTCACTCTTCAAGCATTCCAACACTTCCCAGTTTCATCTTTTCAAACACATTCATCTGCACATACTCAAGTCATGGTCATCTGCACTTCATATCATTAGAGTCGCTCATTAGTAGTCACAAAATTCTTTCTAAAAACAGTCAGGCATCACAAAAGGAGATAAATCAAAATATTGAAAGGCATAATAATGATAATGATAATACAGCGAGTTAAAAAAAGGTATAATCACATTGCTGATATACACAATTCAATATAAAAAGCCATATTTATTCTACCATTTTCACTTCCATTACTCATTGATTATGGTTTCTTATTTATTGTTTTCAACTCCGTATTGAAAATAAAATTGATTGAGAAAGAAAGGAAGAAATATAACCATAAAAAACAAATGAATATAATTCAATAATTCAACATGTACGCAACTGTGTATTTGATTTGTGTGATGCTCTTCTTCAATGAAACTTGAAACTAGATTCTGTTGCTGAAAAGATTTCTCTCAAATCTTTCATAGTTTTCCTCTCACATTGCACTGTTACCCTATATGCCATTTGATATCACAAGGGTTTATCTCCGAATCTCATGAATGATAAAAAAAACATATTTGTATTTCACTAATACAAATACAAATGTAAGTGAGTCAAAGGCATTAGTTTCGCTTTTAAGGAAATATTTTTTACCATTTGAGTGGAAGAGGTAAAAGTATGGCAGAATTATACCTGATTTTCAAAAGGATGAAAGAAAGCAAAACAAAAACAATCATCCCCCAAAACCTAAAAGAATTCAAGTCGAAGCACACTGTACTTAAGATCACCTGAAGTGCTCATGCTATCATTGAGAGAAGAATTTGAGGGAAACTAAAAAATAAAAAATAAAAAACTACACTTTTCAAACAATTATTTCTGCTGTAATTTAATTATGAACCATAAAAGTCAGTACAACAGATCTGTACATAATGACAGAAGGCAAAAAAGAATTAGATTTTCAAAAATCTACTCACTACTCGTGATTGTCTTGCCAGATCTTTTCATAATAAAAAACCAAAGCGGACATTTTCTGAATTAGTTGCTAACCACTCCCAGTACAAAGTTCTTTTCCAAGAAAAACTTCAAACCCATTCAAATCAAATCTCACATCATTTCAACCAAAAGCCTACCAAAGCCATGGCTCTAATAACGCCTGAACAAACGCAAATACAATAAACAGCTGCGAGTTGTGGGTATGATACAGAAGCTGAAAAGCCACAACAGTGAGCTTCACAACAAGGGTGCCTCCTATACCCCCTCTATACGAGAATTCGATAATAACATTCTCATAGAAAACGATAATTGATATACATACAGCTGTATAAATTAAAATTAAAAACCTTATCAACTCCAGTTGGTGGCGTGATTATAGTATTGTATCTTAAGTCTAAGCCAATTCTTTGGTAACATCTGGCAAATTTACAAGCTTTTATTTTGAAGATGTTACTATTACTATTACATACGACATGGACATCAATGTAACGTCTTTCTTGTCAAAACAAAGTTAAGCCGAGAAAAATGTACACAGAGCAAGGAAAAACAAATTGCTTCACACTTCACAGTGTTTTGAAACTGCCGGAGACAGAGGATTAAGGTAGACTTTATCTATAACAAGACCATATCTTTAGGTTTCCCTTTACAGAAAAAAAAAATTGAATCCCCCACAGCTGATTATTTTTCTGTCATCTGGTTTTATCCAAGGCGCCTTGTTATAATTATTATTATCATTTATTCTCTTTCCGTCATTATCACTTGACATGTACATGAGGCAATTCAGTAAAACTGGGAATGAAAGACAAGAGCTTCAGAATAATAAATCTATGCAATAAAACTGATAGCGATTTGCTGGAGTTGAAAAAAAATTTGCAACACCAAATTCAAAATATCAAGTTGATAAAACGTGTCACAAAATATCACTAAGTTCTAAAATACTTGTTACAATTTCACAATATGATCATGCTGTGGATGGTCCTGGTTTTGTTGGCCTGTCAATATGTAGCCTGGTGTGACTTGGATTAGCTCTGTGTAAATGTGGGAAAAATCTCAATTGTATTGGTTACAAATAGAAAAGTTACAATGAATGCTTGCGGCTGATACTGATAATGAAAGTGCTGTCTGTGATGTGGTTTGAAGAATAATTCTTTATTACTTTATAACTATTTCTGCTTCTACTGTGCTCTGCCAAAAGGGGAAAGAAAAGACACTTCCCAGTGAATTGATTTTTCTGGGTTTTCTGTCAGAATTAAATCTGTTGGTCTAAGGATTTTGAATGATTCAAATGTAAAATTGGGTGGAATAGCAAATATGGATAGCAAAACTGTGATGTCATATCATAGCTGTGGCTAAAACGTTAGAGAAAAATCTTGCAACTCATGACTTCAGATTGATGTTTAATTTATTGATATGGATGGTGCAACAAGTTATAAGCTAAGTGTGTTGTAATTGTAATAAATTACTTTACATTATGTGTACAAATCACGCAGTCCGGCATCAAAGCTATCACTATCTTCTTGTTGATATTATGTGGCTAACTGCAATGTGCGTTTGATGCTGTTACCGTAGTGGATAAGTGTCATTTACTGTTTACATCAAATTTAGTTTGTCTCGATATATACATACATATAATGTCGAGTAATGACCTGATCTTTTGACTTGACAAGCCTATTAATAATAGACACATATGAAATTGAATATGACACTTCAAAAACCAATTTGACTAAAAAGTAATCATAAAAATTGTCAATGTAATTTGTAATTCTAAAAATTGAAGAAAACAAAAATTTGTTTCGGTTGTGATATGTCAGATTCTTGTGTATTGCTGTTTTTTTTTATATATTTTTTTCCCCTTTTCAACTTTAAACCAATGAGCTGATTTTGAGAGTTAAGAGTGCTAAATTGGGTAGGGGTTGGGGTGGGTTGTTGATGGGAATTTGTAATTTGTAGGGCTTGTCTTTGCTAGGCTGTTAGTTGGTGGTGACGGCGAGCTGTGTGTAGTGCAATCGGGGATGGCAGGAAGTTGGGGGCGGGTCTAGATGAGACAGGAACACTGTCCTTCCGAGTCGGTGACCTCCATCATGGGCTCCTTGGGCTGCAGCTCTATGTCTGCGGCAGCTGGGTTAAGGACTGATACACTGAGACACCAGGGACAGCTGAATAACGGGAGCAAGCAGTAGACACTCTAGCTAATCATTAGAACTATTTACGTTACATATCACGTATATATCAGGCTGGTGGCTGGAGTCAATGCAAACTGTCCTTAAAAAAAGAAAAAAAAAAAGTATATATATATACTATAATAATATAATAATATATATATTAAGATTATGATTATGCTAAGTGATGTATTTTATACATATATAAAAAAAAGGAAAAAAAGAAAAGACTTTTGTAACTTTTATTTGATAGTGCCGATTCAATATTTTAACGGCTCATCTAAACACCCTTTATGGAACACTTTAACAACATACACCTCTGGTGACTACTAATAGGACTGTCAGCTAGTGATAACACCCATTCAACATCCACCCGCTTCAGGAAGCAATGGCCGTCTTTGAACCCAAACAGATATTGTGAGTAAGAGGATGTTACGTATTTAAGATGTTCCTCTCCCACCATGACAAATTAAAAAAAAACAACAAACACCCACCCTTGAAAAAAAAGAAAATCTAAAAAAAAAAAAACCCACTCACAAAACCAACTTTTAAAACGCCAATTAAGTAAAAAAACAAACATCAAAACTGAAGATACTGAGCAGGTGCTCCAAAAGCATTGAGCGTACAAACAAAAGTCAGGAAAAACTCTGAGCCAAGAGATTAAGACAAGCAGGTGTCTAGCCCACTGTGCCCACTCTTGAA
>JAUEKY010072522.1:0-10914 GCA_031833965.1 Scyllaea pelagica
CCTTTTTCTCCTATATTTCAAAGACGGGAGCCTCAAGAAAATCAATCTTTCTCTATAGGACATATCATTTAAAAAGGTACCGGGTTTTTTCCTTGAGCAAGAAAATTAATCCCCATTGCTCACTTTGCGCCGCTGCACTGCGGCTAATGCCTGGGAAAATTCAGTCTTTCCTTGGATTTGACCCAAAAGAAAAATTTCCCTAAGGGGAACAATAAAGGGAATTTTATTTTATTTCTCGTTTTCATTTTGTTTATCTTTTGTATTTTGAATTTGGGTGGGCATATGAATAGCTGATTGAATCCCTGGCATAAAGCAGCTGGAGCAATTTATGACAGAAATTTATTTGGTTAGAAATATAAACATAGAGATTAGAAAAAGTTGATGAATCGTTGGCCGCTTCTTTGTTCTAGAGCTCTAGATTTACAATATGCCCCTGCATTTCTGAAACTAAATCCTCTAAAACATCCTCCTCGATCGGATTACATTAAATTTCATCATCATCATTTCATTATCCAGTGCCCTTTTACCATTAGAGTGTAGGGCCGACTCTAATTGAGATGGAATTTCTCTGGATCATGTCATCAAGCCAAGCAGGTTATCAGCCCACTGTGACTTTATATTAAATTACCTTAATAAAATTCTCCCGAGTGCATTCAAAGTTTTCACACTTAAAACTTCAGGTGTTAAGGGTTTTGAATATTATCCTGTGATTTGATCTCAGGTGGCTACTCTATGATAGATTCAACAGGCACAGCCAAGTAACAAAGGACACTCCAGGTCACCCCTTTATCAACAAACTAACAGCCCGAAGAAATAGAGAACAAAGAGGAACGAGTTTTCATGTTTTTTTTGTGGTGATTGTTTGTTGATGAAGGGGTACCTGGAATGTACTTTATTCTCTCACTGCGTTTACATTGGAAGCTTGGCTATACCTCCATTTATTGGCTTTTCCCCCTGGTACAGCATCCAGTAGAACATTGTGCTTTGTCGGCACTGCCGGATATTTTAACTGAATTCTATGCACTTGCCATTTTTGTGCAGCTATAAGAACAGTTGTTTTTAACTTTTGCTTTCCTATTGCAGGATTTTTTTCTTCTTTTGGAAGTGTAACCTGCCGGAATTTTTAGTCCACTTAACTTTGACCCCTGGTTTTGAGGAAACCAAGTTTTCAGTTTTCAAGCTAGCATTGTAAATTATTTCTTTGACAGAAAATTTACAGCCCTGCGGCATTTACATAGGAAAATATTTAACAATTAACTAGTAAGAACAAACTAGAGTTTTTCTTCTTGTTACGGTTACAGCTGATGTTTTTCAATTGAGTATCGACAAGAAATGGAGATAAACACCACATATCACTTTCAACCCTCAGTAAGAAAAAATCTTCAGGTTGAAAGTATTTCAAAAGCAAGGAATGGCTCTCATTGGTGTGTGGCTATTTGATTGGTTGTCCACAGGAGAGGGAGGTAGCGGAGGAACTCCAGCAGATCAGCGAGGACAAACTCATCTCCAACCACACCAAGACGCGGATCTCCATGGAGAAGATGCATTCCAAGGTGCTCAAGAAGAAAGCCAAGGGCGGCGACAACACCGAGCCCATGCAGAACCAGCTGAAGTGGGAGTTACAGGACTTGCTTTCCATCCAAGACCTTGCGGTAGGCGGGACGTTGTTCTTTCGTCTAGACGTCACAATGTTTGTTTGTAGAGATCTCTGGTCTAGACCTCACATTGTTTGTTTGTAGAGATCTCTGGTCTAGACGTCACGATGTTTGTTTCTAGAGATCTCTGGTTTAGACGTCACAATGTTTGTTTGTAGAGATCTCTGGTCTAGACGTCCCAATGTTTGTTTGTAGAGATCTCTGGTTTAGGCATCACAATGTTTGTTTGTAGAGATCTCTGGTTTAGACGTCCCAATGTTTGTTTGTAGAGATTTCTGGTTCAGACGTCCCAATGTTTGTTTGTAGAGATCTCTGGTTTAGGCATCACAATGTTTGTTTGTAGAGATCTCTGGTTTAGACGTCCCAATGTTTGTTTGTAGAGATTTCTGGTTTAGACGTCACAATGTTTGTTTGTAGAGATTGTAATGGTTTGAAGTGGTGCTAAATATGCTGGAACCTTGAGGCCGTCTTGAATTTCTAATAAGAATCAAAGACAGTACTCTTGATTCCAGCAGTCTTCAGCAGTCTTGCACTAAACCATACGGGAAAGATATGCTGCTTTATGAGAATGGCATTGCACTGTTAGGAGCTCACAGCTCACAGCAAAAGGGATCAATGGCATCAACAACAACCTTATTGTAGTTCTAGTCATGAGTTAACAAAAAAAAAGATTGAGTAAAACATGACGTAGGTATGGAGAGAATATTCAGGGTTTTCTGGCTCATATATCTTCAATTGTCTAAACTGGAAAAATTACTTTACCTGCTTTGACTAACTTCATGATCAGTCTATTGACATGTGACTTAAGAAGAGGTTTTTTTTTTCATGATTCTACCATGTTCCCGACTCCCCTTCCCCTCAACTTTCCTCAATAATGAAAGAATTTACTAAATAAGATAAAACAAATCAAATCACTACCTCTTTTTATTCAAAGCCAACTAGATAGACAAACAATTTCAACACTCAACTTTTCCTCTCCTCTTCACATCAATTTCAAGGTTAATTCTGTATTCTGATATGTGTTTTGTTTTTCTAATTTGACAGCATAGAGAAATGAAATCTGCTCATGCTAAAAAGATCATGACTATGTGCCGTAAGAATTTTGAGGCTGAAATGGACGTTCAAGTGAAGCACCACGAGCAGATTTACGACGCCCTGGAGAAGCTGATGGAGAGCACCCACTCGGCACACACCAAAGCTCTGGACGAGATCCACGACAGAGAGGTGGTCGAGCTCAAGAAGAAAATGGATGCTCGGAGCAGAGATCAAATGAAAGCTCTCGGCAAGAAACACAAAGATCGGCAAGAGCTGTCTAGGTATGTGAGCTGCTTCCAGCCCTGTGACTTGTGTCCGTGAAATATCCATCTTTGTGATTTCATATCTAGCGCCTGATTCAATGGGTAAAAGGTTCTTTATTCATTACATATTATATCATTTTTCTTATAATCAATATCATTATGATTTGATTTTTTGTTGTTAAAGATAAAGGATAAAATTGCTTTCAGAGAAAGCAGGAAACCAGATATCAATTATGTTTTACTCATGGTTTTTATATCATTAAGTTAATTGATAAAAAAGATTTTGGTGTGAACATTCTGTAAAAATAATGACTGTTTATCAGCACTCCTTATCTGTTTCTATTGAATTGTCTCCAGCTTTTGATGAGAGACTTGATGTAAGGGAGTTACTTAGACCATGTTTTGAAAATGGAAATGGCGTTAGACATAATGAAAGGCCTGAATGAATTCATGAGCAACTCATTAGTTGTGTACTGATTGGTGATGTTCATTGAAGGAAAAACCAGGCAGGCCAGATCTTGTATCAAGGGATTCAAGTTCTATTTGAGGTTGTATGTTACATTATCATTTGTTTGTTACTTTACCGTTCATATGTTATTTTATCGTCTTGCCAGAATCAAGCGAGAAGCTCAACAGAAGCATGTACAGACAGCTGTCACAGAGAGGCAGAAGGTGAGGCAGGAGAGGAGTCTGGGTTGCCTCCCCCTGGGTCTAGAGGCGACACCCCCACGGCAGTACCGTGGGCATGAGGGGGAACATGTTGACACGGCTTGTAAATGATATTCACTGATTAACAGAATGACAGGAAACCACTGGTTCATTTAGAGCCTTTGTGAGCTGTAGGTGCCAGAAAACAGTAATTGCAGATTAAAGGTTTAGACAAAATTGGGTGCCACAAAAACTTAATTCAGAATAAAAATGTTAACACAGTATCAGTATCTATGCAGTATCCAAAAATAAAGTATCGGTTTGTATGGTATAATGTTCGCAGTCGTCCGTGTGGGACAGACTGACTCGAATTCGCTTATCTGGTGCTTTGGCTCTTATTGCAAAGTCCTAATGGATGAATGTAATGAATGCTTGAGTGGCCTGAGATGGAGAGATTTTGTGTGACCCTATTCCTGACCTTTTATTCCAGTTGAAAGACTTGCTGGACAAGCGCCAAGGTGAGCTGCAGGGCCGACTGGACGAGATCCGGAAGGAGTTCAGGAACGAGAGGGAGGATGTAAGTAGCGCTGGTCAAACGGCTTCCAATTCTGTACATTTGGATTGAGTTCTTGTTAGGGAAATGGCGAGATCCCTTGCCTTAAAGAACTGACCGACTTTG
Organism: Scyllaea pelagica; assembly: GCA_031833965.1. Lineage (NCBI taxonomy): Eukaryota > Metazoa > Mollusca > Gastropoda > Nudibranchia > Scyllaeidae > Scyllaea > Scyllaea pelagica. Next base: position 4,281 of record JAUEKY010072522.1, read on the forward strand.
TTGGCGCACTTGGTAGAGCGTCCGCTTCATAAACGGTAGGTGGCAGGTTCGATTCCCACACAGCGATATACCTAAGTCGTAAAAATCGGTTTTAGCAGCTGCCCGCCTGGCGCTTGGCATTATGGGAACAGTGCTAAGACTGATGGGCCGGGTGTCAGTATAATGGGACTGGGTGAGATACTCGTGTAAGTGCTCCGTTTATCTCTTTGTGGCAGCACGTTAGCATGTCCTGAGTGCTCCGCTGGGGATGTGACCTAAACTTTGTAGAAGCAGGCATTAAACCAATAAGTTTTTTTTTAAAGAACTGAAGTTCTGTATAAAAAAAACTCTGGTTGATTCTAATTTTATTTTGAATTAAGAATTGTCAATGAGATGATATATAATGTATAGATTGACAAGAACTTTTTCATAACATGTTTGTGATAATTCTTTGCTAATACCCATAATTGTCTGTACACACAGTAGCATAATTACCTAACAGGCTTTACATAGATTGAGGCCTGTAAGTCATTTAAAAGACAAGAACATTTATTTTGTATTACTCCTTCACTAAATTGTCATCTTTTTATGGCTTTCATGCAGATAGAAGGAATCTAATTATTTGATTACTTTCTCTGTTTTGAATTTGATAAAGAAATTGATATTCTATCTTTTTATAGTCCTCATGGAAAATGTCAAAGGTGTAATTTATTCTGAAGTCTGATGAGGGAATAGAACTGATAAGAGATTGTCACCCCTCCGTAATGGTTTCTTGGTTTCTTGGTTTCTTCAGGCCCTGAGAAAAATCCGCGATGGACACGAGAAGAACATGCGGGAATTGGTAGAGGAGCTGGGGAACCAGATGATGGAGGAAGATTTCAACGATGAGGATAACAGTTTGCCAGAGAAGCCATCGGGTGTTTATTGTGGCGACGACACGGAGGAGGGTAACAGTTTGAACAAAGACCTTGTGAACGGCAGCAAAGACCAAGGCCCTCACATATCCACCATCTGCGTCAGTTCTCCTGTCGCCTCCCCGGTCAGTTCGCCAGAGCCCAAGGAAAATGGCGTGTCGGAGAGTGAATCCTCTCCAGAGCATAATCCCAACAAAGTCAACAGTGATGAGCATCTGACTCCGATGTGATGCCAACAGTGGTAGACACGTGGAAACTGGTTGTGATTGTTTTAAGAATAGTGATGTCTTACTTTGGTGATAAATTTGTTGGGGTTTTTTTCTTACATTTTACACACCTCAAATTCTTTATCATGCTGATGTCTATTTCTATCATATACACCTCCCTCCCCACATCCCCCCATCCCTCCATCCTCTTTCAACTGACCACAGGTCTGATGAGTGACAAAGCATCTACACACACACATAATGTGCATCAGTGTAAAACTAGTGGAACGGCATTATTGATTCATCCATTTTTCTTTGAATGATTTCCCTTCCCATGTTTTAATGAATTTGAGATCAAAAGGATTTCCATCCTTCTATTTATGACAGCTGTGTATGGGGGAAGGCAAGCAGCTTCATCCTGACTGGAAGGGTCTTTTTTTGTCAGACGCTAACCATGTTCCCATCAGCATTTTCCAAATAGCATCTCTTCGTGTTTGTTTTTTTCTGAGGTTTCCTTGACCGGGTGCTCGGAAAAACAGACAGTAGAGGTTTTTGGGTGTGGTTGTTATTATTATACTGGGGTTTTTCCAATATTTTTTCATCTATCACTTTACTTATAAGCACCTAAATTCTAGGAATTATTCTTGAAATAATTATCAGAAACTAGTGCTTCTGCTGTTTCTTAGTCTGTGGCGCCATCGGTGGGTTCTAGATTTCATCTGATTGGCCAGAGGCTGCTGCCTACACACTGGCTGAAGGCAAGGCAGACCCTGAGTCTTGGTGAGAAAAGCTCTTCAGCTTCCTTGCCATGCTTTACACAGGTGACATTGCCATGCTTTAAGCAGGTGACATTGCCATGCTTTACCCAGGTGACATTGCCATGCTTTACCCAGGTGACATTGCCATGCTTTACCCAGGTGACATTGCCATGCTTTACACAGGTGAAAACGGAAGCCAGCCTACAACTGGGAAGCAATCTGTAATGGACCAGCGTCTTATGCTGGAAGTTATTGACTGTCTCATGCCGTCATTGCGTGACAGAACTCAAGCGTTTGGGTCTACTGACTGTCACTAACTTGAATTGTCACTTATTGTCAAAGTCAAATTGATCCTGGTTGTGTAGTTTCCGCATTCAGAAACCTCATGGAAACCTCCATCCGATCTCTATGCTCATGGGATGTAGGAAACCATTCAGAATCTGCTCTGTCCTTGCTTTTTGTTGTCCAGGAAATCCAATTTGGCTGCCACTGCAATAGCATGCTAATGATTCACCAAACTTAAAGGATGAAATTACTTTTATATTTCTTCAATTTGTTGTTTGAAAGGCCAGTTTTGTTTCTGACCAATTGAAATGTAGGCTTCAATCAATTCTACCAGGTGCCTCTAAATTATCCCTATGGTTTGGTTATTGTGTTACTTTTTTAAAACTAAAGGGTGTTTTGGGGATGCCTGCTGTTACAGGTACTCCACCATGAAAAATGGGCTCCATGAAAAAGATCTAATATTCGAAGCAGCTTCTGCAACAACTGGTATGAAACATTTTAAGATTGATTAATTGTGTTAGCATCACCAACTCCTCCCATGAGATAGCCAGTAAGACGATCCCTTTGTGACAGTGGCTCTAGCAGGGATTCATGACAAGTTGAATCGGGCTGTCACTGAAAGATGGGGCTCATGGCAGGACCTGAGAAGGGAAAATGATTTCAGATGTGGAAGGACGCAAATCATGAACAATTTCAAATGTGTTTTTCTTTTTATTCTTATTGTGAAGAGCTTTGGGGATTTCTTCACAATAAGAAGGAAAATTAGAAATGAATGTCTAATGCTTGTTGTGTAACAGCATGATCATATCTATTCGTATGGATCTCGGATCAATAAAATTGATTTTCTTTCTTGTTAAGAACACTTATGATCTTAAACCATGATCATCAGGTAACTTTTATTATATTTGTTTATTTTAAAGATCAAAAGTTATTCTATAAAAACTCTCATGCTCTATCAAAGATCTTGTTTTATTTCAACTTTTTCTCTAATCCCTAACTTTGTGACTTCCTTCAATGATACGCACATATGAGTTTATCTAATGCAATATTGTGTCAGTTTTCTATCTTTATTCTTTACCTTTTGATTCTTTAAAAAGTTCCATTCAATTATTTGTGCCGTATTCTGGATTGGGAGCAACGGCAGTGCTCTGTAACATGGGTTGAAAAGACTCTAGGTTTTTATTTCTATACAACACTCATCAAATCAGAATTTTTTTTTCCATTTGTGATGTGTTGTAAATGTGTGAAATCTGCTTCCCTATTCCAGCAAGTGGGAACACATTTAAATGTTGTCTGGCACTCACACATGGCCATTCAAGGTGAACACAAGGTCAGGTCTGAATCAACCCTCAGACTCTCCTGATTTGGCTATTTGGGCAGGTGGGGAAGGGAAGAAACGAAACAGAATAGGAGGGGGGCCGGACATGTTATTTAAAACTTAGATTTATATGGAATAGGTTGCCGTAACCATAATAACCTGTTTGCCAGGATGTCAAGTCTGTCATTCTGTAGTTTGGGGTCTTGGCGGTAACACGCTTTGAGGTGTCCTGATTTTCCTCTATGGAAAGTTGGCCGCTATGAACAGAGATGGCAGCAGGCTAGTGTGGATAAATGAGGCCAAGGCTGCGACTGCATTGTCTGCTGAGTTTGGTTGGGACCTTGTCTCGTTGTTGTTTTTTCGTCTTCTGGGGCCATTCTATTAGGCAGTCTTTATAATAAAATCTATCACTGCATCTTTTTTGTAAACTGTGGCCTTGACAAAACAAAATCGTGGTAAAGTTGTTGATTTTTGTCTTTATCAAAAACAAATCTGGTGCCACTTTTCATTCTTGCTCAATATTCTCAAATTTGTCCTTGGCCTTGAGAGACATATTGGAGTCAAATTTCAGCAGCTTAGCAGGTTTCTTGTCAGTTCAGTTTGCAGCCATTGCTCTATGTATATTATAGTTGTGCGGTTGGAGTATTGAGCTTCATCACTAGCCAAAGAGCAAAGCAGTGAATGTCTTTGTACACCCTTGCCTTTGTGGTGCCCATGTTTTATATGTTTTCGTTTTTCTTTTTGTCTTTGCAAAACCGACCATTCCAATCTGTGAGAGCAATTTTCACTGCAAATCAAAAACAAATATTCAGAATTAATGCAACTGACTGTTTTCATTTTCTATGATGCTATCTCATTTAGTATTCACGTTATATTATAAGCTTTAAAGACTTGATGTAAAGATTATGCTTAAATCTTATAGACGGAAAGAGTTTTCTGCTGAATGCAGGCTTCATTCAATCTTCTGTGATATAAAAATGTATGAAATCAAATGACGCTGTAAAGGAAACTTAGAAAACAAGGGAAACCTTAGAATGTATGGCAATGATTTGAATATTCTTTTGTTTTGTTTTTCTTCTTATTAACTGTTTTGTTTTGCTCTTTGAATTGAAATTTAGCTCCATGCTGTTGACACATTTGGTGTGAAGTAGAGCTCTTTTGCATTTGGAAATGTGAAATAAGGCGACTCTGAACATTGCTTTTAATCGAAACATTCAAGTTCCAATCTAATTTTGCTCTGGGAAAAACTTAAAATCTCGATTAATGTTTGGAATTTATTTCATTATTTTTTCTTTTTAGTATCAAGCAATATCTTTTGATCAAGTGTTTCTAAAAGATGAGACAAAAAAGGACATTCTTGGTGGCTTGTGTGATATTTCAAAGATTAAACCTGGTCTTCATCTTCTTGGATCTAGATTGATAATCTACGCACTGAAAGCACACATCTCTAAACCCTGAGAGCCAAAGAAATAGAAACTGCACAACCAGATGGCAATTTGCCTTGTTGGGAATGGGGGAATAAACAGGGGCAGTGTGCACCATTGACCGTGGAGGTCAGCATAGCGGGCAGCGTGTTCTGTCCTTGGTGCTGGCAGAGTCGTGGTGGTGGAGAAGGTATAGTGTGATTTACGCAGGCAGAACCTCTAGGCATATATTCTGTCCTGCATTTCCTCTCATCACTGCATCGTGTGGTAGGGGTAAAATCTCTCCCTCTGAGATGAAGGGAGAGATAAGCGTCACTTCTGGGGCAGACATCCAAGGGTGTGAGGCTACGGCAGAGCATCAGTGTGGGTTGTATCCTGTAGGTCTGACGTCACATGACACTGGGGGCGGTGGGAAGAGCACCTGCCTGCCGGACGATTACAGGCTCCGACTTTCTCCCGGTTCTACCACCACAACATTTGCACAAGAGAATGTGATATGTTCTACGTGCCTTGGCTGCTTTTGTCCATCTATGGCTAGAGATAGAACTGGGGGTCAGACACTGTAAAAACAGTAAGAGGACTTTGATCAACAAAACAATATATCTCACTTCATCCATACCAGTCCATGCTCTCTTTCTATCATCATCTTTATCATTGTTTTCAATTTCATTTCTTTGTTCATTTTGATGAAAAGAAATTGACAAAACCATCTTTGCTACATGTTTAATCTTATTAGTATATTATGATAAGATTAAACATGTAGCAAAGATGGTTTTGTCCATTTCTTATTAGTATATTATGATGTTATATGTTGTTTTTTTTTGTTTCGTTTTTTTCAATTGGTGTAAAGAAAAACAACAAAGCTATCCTCTATTTTCTAAACCTGTCGAGTTGAAGAAATGCATCCCTATAGATTTTCACGGTGAAAGATGCTGTACTGTGGCATGCTGTTTATATTTGTACAATTTTAGGTTTCAAAAACCCGGCCACCTCGTAGATTGGTCCGTTCATTGTTTACAACAGATAAACCTCACCAGGGGCGTCAGTTAACACAGCCCTTGGGTTCTGTTCATTTCCTTTTTTTTTTTTCAAATCAAAACCTTATAAACAACATTCCAATGATTAAACCTTTGAATGTTTCTTCTTGTAATTTCTGCAACATATCTGTGTTACATGACATATATTATTCTCTATAGTGAATGTGTTTGTGTTGAGATGTGTCACCTTTCCCCCAGCACACTCACAACACACAGTGTGTTGTAGACATAGCTGACACGCAGGAGGTCACCCATCGAATGCCAAATAAAGTAGAACCTGTCCTGAATAGCCTGGTTGTAAACAACACATCAGGATGACTCAGTGTGACTCATCATTTTCACACCAGCTTTCTTGGAAAGGCTTGCCATCCTCTCCTGAGTTAAGTGCTCGTTTTAATGAAAGATAAATACTGGGTTGTTTTTTTTCCATTGTTTATGTGTGATATTTTCAGCCTCTCTATCTAATGTGATGGACATGATATTGTCCATGGGTATACTCTCTAACACAATAGTTGACACTTGTTATAGTTTATCTTTTTGAAATGCAGTTTCTTTATGATGTATATATAATAGTTCTGATATTATGGTTATGCATTCTATGTGTCCACCCATGTTTTTATCCTTGTCAATGGTTTCATGTTGGCATCTTCACCAAACGGATGTCTTACTGTCTTCTGACGGGGTACCTCTATCCCACCCCCCCCCCCCCCCGG
>JAUEKY010072633.1:0-10911 GCA_031833965.1 Scyllaea pelagica
GAGATCAGTGGCGAAAGTTTGTTCATAACAGCTAACCTTACACCCAAAGGTAAAATAGGTTCAAGATAAAGAAAGAAGAAAGAAAGGTATGACCATTGGGGAATGAAAATAAACGTGTCACTATATGACCATTGGGGAATGAATATAAACTGGTCACGGTATGACCATTGGTGAATGAAAATAAACCAGTCACGGTATGACCATTGGGGAATGAAAATAAACCAGTCATGGTATGACATTGGGGAATGAATATAAGCCAGTCACTTCACGGTATGAACATGGGGGAATAAAAATTAACCAATCACGATAGGACTATTGGGGAATGAAAATAAACCAGTCATGGTATGACATTGGGGAATGAATAAAAACCAATCACAGTATGAACATGGGGGAATAAAAATAAACCAGTCACAGTATGACCATTGGGGAATGAATATAAACCAGTCACGGTATGAACATAGGGGAATAAAAATAAACCAGTCACGGTATGCCAATTGGGGGAATAAAAATAAACCAGTCACGGTATGACCATTGGGGGAATAAAAATTAACCAGTAATGGTATGACCATTGGGGAATGAAAATAAACCAGTCACGGTATGACCATTGGGGAATGAAACAAAACCAGTCACGGTACAACCATTGAGAAATGATACAAAACAAGTCATGGTATGACCATTGAAGAATGATACAAAACCAGTCACGGTATAACCATTGGGGAGTGATACAAAACCAGTCAAGGTATGAAAATTTGGGGAATGAAAATAAACCAGTCACAGTATGACCAAGGAGGAATGAAAATAAACCAGTCACGGTATGACCATTGGGGAATGAATATAAACTGGTCAGAGTATCACCATTGGGGAATAAAAATTAACCAGTCACGGTATGACCATTGGAGAATAAAAATGAAAGCCACTGTATGACCATTATGAATGATACAAAACCAGTCATGGTATGACCATAGGGGAATGAATATAAACCAGTCACAGTATTACCATTGGGGAATGATACAAAACCAGTCACGGTATGACCATTGAGAAATGACACAAAACCAGTCACCGTATGACCATTGGAGAATGATACAAAACCAGTCACGGTATGACCATTGGGGAGTGATACAAATCAAGTACCAGTCAAGGTATGACCATTGAGGAATGAAAATAAAACCAGTCACAATATGACCATTGGGGAATGAAAATACACCAGTCACGGTATGACCATTGGGGAATGATACAAAACCAGTCATGGTATGACCATTGGAGAATAAAAATAAACCAGTCATGGTATGACCATTAGGGAATGAAAACAAACCAGTCACAGTATGACCATTGATGAATGAAAATAAACCAGTCACGGTATGACCATTATGAATGATACAAAACCAGTCATGGTATGACCATAGGGGAATGAATATAAACCAGTCACGTTATGACCATTGGGGAATGAATTTAAACCAGTCATAGTATGACCATTGGGGAATGATACAAAACCAGTCACGGTATGACCATTAGGGAATGAAAATAAACCAGACACGGTATGACCATTGATGAAAGAATAGAAACCAGTCACGGTATGACCATTAATGAATGGGGAAAAAAAACAGTCTAGGTATGACCATTGATGAATTAACATAAACCAGTCACGGTATGACCATTAGGGAATGAAAATAAACCAGTCACGGTATGACCATTAATGAAAGAAAATAAACCAGTCACAGTGACCATTAATGAATGGGGAAAAAAACCAGTCTAAGTATGACCATTGATGAATAAACATAAACCAGTCACGAAACGACCATTGAGGAATTTTAAAAAACCAGTCATGGTATGACCATTTTTTAATGAAAATTAACCAGTCACGGTATGACCATTGGTGAAAGAAAATAATTTACTCACTGACTCATGGTATGACCATTGAAAAATGAAAATAAACCAGTCACGGTATGACCGTTGGTGAATGCAAATAAACCAGTAACGGTATGACCGTTGTCAAATGAAAATAAACCAGTCACGGTATGACCATTGATGAATGAAAATAAACCAGTCACGTCACGGTATGACCATTGATAAATGAAAATAAACCAGTCACGGGGTGACCATTGATGAATGAAAATACACCAGTCACGGTATGACCATTGATGAATGAAAATAAACCAGTCAGGTTTTGACCATAAATGAACAAAAATAAACCAGTCAGGGTATGACCATTGATGAATGAAAACAAACCAGTCACGGTATCACTTTTGATGAAAATAAATCAGTCACTGTACGACCTTTAAAGACTCAAACAAACAAGTCAAGGCATGACCAATTAAGAATGAAAATAAACCAGTTTAGGTATGACAAATGAGGGATAAAATGAAACTCAGCTGTCTACATTATGGAGGCACATTTAAGTTGTAAGTTGAAAAAAACAAAGCATGACATTTTGGTTTCCCTTATGCACTGACAGTCACTGATATCAAGTGGATTATAAACTGACTTCTAAAAATGTAAACATATGCTATAAATGCTAGTCTTCCTACAGTGAAACGGGTTAGCTGTCTGTTACTGTTAAGAGCAACTGGCTGATATGAAGCCTACAAGTTCAATTGTTTTTCAACTGTCTTATTAAGGAAATTAAGAGGGAGAATTTTGAGGAAGAAGGCCAACAAGTTTTTGTCCTCTTCCTACTAGTGTACATAACTTCAAGATACAAAACCAGCCATTGTTTCTTGTGGGTATGAGGATATAATTTTCGTCAAATCAGCTCCTACTTACAACCTAAACATCTAGGGCAGTATCAGGGGTCAAAGTAAAGTAGACTACAAATGCCGGCAGGTTAGACCGCCAACAGATAAAAAAAATATCTTTAAATGGGAAAACAAAAAAAACATTTTCATGGTTGGAAAAAAAAGGGTATAAAATTCTGTTGCTTTATCCGGCAGTGCCAGAAAAATCTGGCTCTTTGACCACTAGGCCCTATTCTTAGAGGCAGGAGGACAACCTTCAAAACATCAGTGAGGGGCAAATTCAGCGTATTTTAGGTGACCTATATGCTTAATACTGAGCCAGGTGCGATTAACAAATAAAGAACCAGTCATAGGGTGACCATAGAGGAATAAAAAGAACCAGTCAGGGGTGACCATTGATAAATAAAAGGATCCGATCATGGTTGACCATTGCGAATAAAAATAAACCAGTCACTGGGTGACCATTGACGAAAAGAAACCAGTCACAGGGTGAGGGTGACCATTGATAAATAAAAATAAACCCGTTACAGGGTGACGATTAATATAAACCAGTCATAGGGTGACCATTGATAAATTAAACTATACCAGTCACCGGGTGACCATTGATAAAAGAAGCCAGTCACGGGGTGACCATGGATAAAAGAAACCAGTCACGGGGTGACCATTGATCAAAGAAACCAGTCACGGGGTGACCATTGATCAAAGAAACCAGTCACAGGGTGACCATTGATAAAAGAAACCAGTCACGGGGTGACCATTGATAAAAGAAACCAGTCAACGGGGTGACCATTGATAAAAGAAACCAGTCACGGGGTGACCATTGATAAAAGAAACCAGTCACAGGGTGACCATTGATAAAAGAAACCAGTCAGAGGGTGACCATTGATAAAAGAAACCAGTCACGGGGTGACCATTGATTAAAGAAACCAGTCACAGGGTGACCATTGATAAAAAGAAGTCCTGAAGTATCTGGAAAGTTTTTGCAGCTATGACTTCTAGTATCAAAGACAGAAATTCTCCCCTATTAAGTACTAATTTAGTCCAAAAAAAGGCCAACCTTTTTTTCTGAACTATCAGAATACCTATTGCTAAAACTTCAAGCTTCAGATCATCAAATGGCAATATTGGAAAAAGGGACAATGAATAGAACAGATGAATTCCCAAATGATACATCTTATGGCAGGACCAAAGCAACCACTAGCAAGATTAAAGTTAAGAAATCAACACAAGTGAAAGTTATTCCTTTACTAAAATAAAATTCACTTGGTTTCAGTAAATCTTTTAAAAAGTGTCTTTTTTTTTTAGGGATCAAGGCCGCCATCCACACAATGTAGGTCATATCAAAACGGATCCCAATCACAGTCGAAAGCATCTAAGACAAAGGCTAGAGCACATCAAATGGAAAATAAATAGGAAGATTTTACACTGGGATAGTGATTTCTAAATACTTTGGTAATAAGAAGCATGTGCCAACCCGACCTGCACACAACAATGATTTAGCCTGGAGAATCAAGTCTTAAATATGTACCCACTAATTTTGTTGATCGCAGGAGCCATGGGTAGAGAAACGCAAGGGAGGTAATTATTCTTGAATATCAAGAAACCAGTCACAGGGTGATGATTGATTAAAGAAGCCAGCCATGGGGTGACTATTGATTAAAAAATTAACCAGTCACGGAATGACCATTGATATAAGAAACCAGTTACGGGGTGACCATTGATAAATTTAATAAACCAGTCACGGGGTGACCATTGATAAAAGGAGCCAGTCAAGGGGTGACGATTGATAGGGGGGAAAAAAGGAACCAGTCACAGGGTGAACATTGATAAAAGAAGCCAGTCAAGGGGTGACTATTGATAGTGATAGGGGAAAAAAGAAACCAGTCACGGGGTGACCATTGATAAAAGAAACCAGTCATGGGGTGACTATTATTAAAAAAAAAAAACAGTCAAGGGATGCCCATTGATAAAGTCACAGAGTGACCATTGAGATATTAACCATAGACAAACAGGTCCTGGACCATTGATAAAAGTTAAAAGTACCAGTCATGGGGTGACCATTGATAAATAAGAGATTTGTTTCTTGAGGGGTTTCCAGCGCTATTGACACAATTCAGTCCATCAGTTCCCACAAACAAAGCATTCAATGAAACTTCCACAAGACCAGAGCACATCAAATACTAAAAAAAAGTAAAAATAATGTGCAAAAAATGACGTCAGTAAATTTAAGTCAAATTTTGACTACGTAAAAATGAGTTATTAAGCATTTCATAATATTTTCTGAGTAAAACAATTTCAAAAGACATCATCCCTGCCATCCCAGTCCCAGGAAAAGGACAGGTTGGTGAAAGCAAGATCTGCACAGAAATACCAGTTCAGGATGTAAAACAGCAACAGGGGATCATTGGAAAAACTGTCTCCTAGTTTGCAAAATTCATTACTTGTTTTGCCATTCAGACCGGAGCCTAAGAGGTCCTTAATGTCCCTCCAGGAGTAATGATTACCCCGGGCAGGGCCCAATGCAGGACACACTTTCAGGATATACCTCACTGTAAGAGGACAGTGTTGCAACCAAAGTGAGGGGCATCTTCAGCAGAAACGAGATGACAGCGCATCAACCTTGAATGCCCAATCCTGAGCCGGGTCAGAATGTTCTTTTCCAATCAATGAAAAGGAACCAGTCACAGGGTGACCATTGATAAAAGAAACCAGACACAGGGTGACCGTTGATGAATAAAAGAAACCAGTCACTTTTGACCATCGATAAAAGAAATCAGTCACAGGGTGACCATTGATAAAAGAAACCAGTCACTGGGTGACCATTGATAAAAGAAACCAGTCACAGGGTGACCACTGATAAAAGAAACCAGTCACGGGGTGACCATGATAAAAGAAACCAGTCATGGGGTGACCATTGATTAAAGAAACCAGTCACAGGGTGACCATGATAAAAGAAACCAGTCACGGGGTGACCATGATAAAAGAAACCAGTCACGGGGTGACCATTGATAAAAGAAACCAGGCACGGGGTGACCATTGATAAAAGAAACCAGTCACGGGGTGACCATTGATAAAAGAAACCAGTCACAGGAAGACCATTGATAAATGAAACTAGTCACAGGGTGACCATTGATAAAAAAAAAAAGTCACAGGATGACCAATGATGAATGAAAGAAACCTTAGCAGTCGCTAGAAACAATAGGTAAAACAAGACAGTTACTAAGAGACCAATGTGAACAAGAAATGTCAAAAAGAGCAGCAATCTTTTACTTAAATGTTTGTCGCGGCGGACGGGTTGTTTGAATAAGAATAAAAAGGATGTGTAAAATCATATTGCAATTAGACTTATCACTTATATATATATATTTATTGAATCTAGAACCAAGAAGATGCAAACCTAATTAAAGTTTGAAGGTTAACCTCTGCCTGCCATACTCCAACCATAATAATAATAATACAGAAAAAGGAGAAAATTATAAATCATACAAAATGCTTATGATTTTGAAGGTAATTTACAAGACAACTAGGATGAAACAAAAACACATTAATCAAATTCAGAGAGTATTATTTGCCACAATAGTCTAAAACTATCCAAACTACTATTAGTAGAGCTGATAGTAGCGCATGAGTAGCAGATGAGTGGATAGACTTAAATTCACAAAACCTTCAACTATCATATCACATTTAATTCTGTGAATCCAGAAGTATTGGTAGTTTACTTCACAGCATAACTGAAACAGAAAGGCAGTTGCACCGACAAAAACAAGTGAGGGATGGCAATTACAGATACAAAAAGAGTAAAATCTCAATATAAAGGAAAATGTCCAATGTGCCCTTGTCTGTTGTGCTCGTCCAATATGGTGTGCGATTGCCTTGAAGCAAGTGTGTGATTGGCTTACTTCAAGATGTAGTGGACCATGACAAACCTTCTGTTCATAAGATAAGGTAAGGGGGAAAGGTTGCATAGTTGAACGAGAAGTATATCGCGCTCTTTATAATAAAATGGTTAAGCAATGAACAACATGTATGAAAAGAGAGAGTGAGATCATATATAACTATTCAAAATGAAAACAAAAATTAGGGGTTCCTGAATCAATCATTTAAAGAAAATACCAATAGCAGTAATATCTACATTCTCATCTCCCCTCCCATCCCCAAAGAGCAACGGCGATACAGGAGTAAAATTTAACTTTGAGAGAGTGATAGGTTATTATTAGCACACAACATGTAAATTTGCCACAGCGAGCTTAACTATGAATCATGTATTTATACAATAACAACAAACCTCCTCGATTACAAAAAAACCCACATCACAGAATCGAGAAACTGCCTTCAAATGCCAAGCTAGCCATGGATCAGTTGAGTGGAGAACCAGGACCATATGCTGCCAAGAGACACATCATCTTTGACAGCTGCTCCACAATTCACAAGTCAACATGTGTGCATAAGCTGGAACTCATTGACGTCGGCTATTTTCCTCATATTAACCTATAAAGCAAACTCAGAACAGGGAATAGCAAAGCACGCAAGCAAAAAGACAGTTACATGTATTTCAGAATTTGAAATTGACCAGAAAATGCTAGAAGAGTGATAGTGAAGGGTAACAAATGCTGGAAAATTATGAGAATGTTTAAAAAGGGTTTGGGGACTAAAACTTAAAGTTCAGTTCATAATCCAAGGCTTAGACTAAACAAAATTTGAAGCAAGATTTTAAAGAATTCATCCTTATCAATGAATTACTATGAAGCTTGAAAATACAGCTATATATGAACTTTAAATGATTAAGTTGTCCCTATCACTCAAATGAAGTGGACCTATTGAATTTCAAGATTCAAGCAACAGATTTTTAATTACTCCTACAGAAATCTAGATTTCATGCATTTCAATAACAATACTTGAGAACTCACCTCCCATGAACGGTGAACCAAAATACATACCCCCTCCTTGTTTTTATTATCGATCACTTTTCACGGTACCCTCATGGACCTAACCGGCATAGTATGGACCACCCAGTCAAGCTCAATCTTTCTCCACAGGTTCTTTGCTTTGTTTGCTCCATACAGTGTTTGTGTATCATAATGTATGCGAGTGAGGTGCGTATGTCATGAATGCCGCAATTGCGTAGGAATTAGTGAAAACAGCAACACAAAAACGGAGACAAAAGGAAAAGAATAGAAGCGGGACGTATCCCAAGATATCCCATATTAATTCTACCTGATCTTGTATTACATTAATAACAGAAAAAATGTGAAAAATCATTTAAGTTCAAGTATGAAATGGGTTTCTTTAAAATTGTCAGGTGCAAAATTATTTTTAAGTAAAAGCTTGAAAATAAAAGCATTCTCAACATTGGTAATTTATCCCTAAGTAACTGTCTTTACCTTTGACAATACGTAGCATGATATCTGCCAAGTCCTACAACTACAACAAAACTTACTATCCGTTTAAAAAGCTGCATTGCACAAAAAGGTGGGTGATATGGATAATGATAGTGTCCAGTTTAGCTACAAGCGGATATAGTCAAAATCTTTAATTGAAATGCTACTATTAAAATTCCACTGGTGTTCAAAAGAATTGATCATTTAATAAGGTTATTTCTAATTTTTCTTGCGTCATCTGCACATTTTACATTTTCGGACTAAATTTTGTTTTATGCTTTCCCAGTACTGTACGTTTTTTAGAGGCAATTGAGAACCTAGTGTGTGTGCACATTTTACATTTTTGGACTTCATTGTCTTTTTATACTTTCCTACTACATTTATTTAGTATAGAAGTATTAGAAGCGATAGAGAACCTGGTGTGCATCAAAAGAAACAAGAGTCTTATGAATATTTGAACTGACATTACTGACAGTCGGACGGACTCATGATGCTAATACATCAACTCATCAAAGGAGCGCAGTATGCGCTTATTTTGAGCAATACTCTATAAATCCTCATCCTATTTTTTAACAAGCTACTCATTCTAAGGGGGTTTGGCAGCTCAATACATGTGTAATCTAATGCAAAATAAAGCCGAAGCTGCAGTGAAAATTTAAGTTGTATTTTATATTCACAACTATAATATACTATTTCATGGGATACCCAGGACACCTCCCTGCAGTCATTGCAAATCAGTAGTGTAACAACAGGCATCTGGTTTAACACAAGAGAAAGAATGAGCACCTACTATAGACAGTCAAAAGGGCCTTTTAGAGGCTGAATACCCAGTAAAGGAGTTAATTTTTCAAGATGTCATGCCAACTGAAGAAATGTGTCTGTAAATTGTAAAGGAACATATCCTTTTCAACTTCCCTGGAAAAAGGTTTTTGTATTGGTATGATTCAGATACCCCCCCCCCCCCCTTTCCCCACAAATAAATGCAACTATTCAAGCTTTTCTCAAATTTGGCACAGCATCTTGAGAAATTTGTTCTTGTCAGCTTGAGCTCATATACCATTTGGTGTTATTTCCTAGATAAAAACCCATGATACTATGATACTAATACTAAAACAAGTTTGAGCACCACTCAGCTTCTGACACTTATGTCAACAAACAGAGTTGAATACTGTCTACTATGTCTGGTTCAGATCCCTTCCTCAAAGTAAGCTCGACCTTGACCATGGAACTTCAGAGCCAAACCGAGTTAAAGCCTGATTCACTCCTTTGATCAGATGGTTGTGAGGGCAAGTGGGAAGATGTATATGTCAGTGAGAGAAACAAGTTGGTCCATCCTCTGCCATCCTGATACTAATAAGGGCAGGGCTTTAAAAACATGAAAATCCCCAGCCAATCTGGAGACAATTTTATCCCATTTAAACTCCACAGATGCCTAACTGATAAAAATGACAAGAGTTAGGCCACAATTACAATTGAGGACATAAAACAAATTTAAAGCGAACAGATTTGACTTCACTCTTTGATATTCATTCTGCAAAAGCCCTAGCAAGCAGCAGAATGCTACATTGAGGCCTAGAACAAGTGTGCAAAATGCAAATCTAAGAGCAAGTGCTGTTCAGCAGTTCCAACGCCTCTTGGTAGGTACATTTTGGGAGTAAATGCTTCAAATTCAGGGTGAAAGTTGTAGGGCAACTTTTAAAATCTATCTTTTCCATTCAATAGATCAGTGATAACAACTGAAGTATTGGAAATGTATAAGAGCAAACCAAAGTTACAAGAAAATGCTTGTAATAAGGTTGGTACACAGCCTTCAGTTGGAATGGGGACTAACTCTTGTCTTTTAAGAATCAAGCTGATACTGGTGAGTGTTGGATGTTTGGTGAATATAACCACAGGACCAGATGGCAGACAACACAACATCAACCACAAGTAAACAAATACAACTCCGTAGCAGACAAAACAATATGCTGAACACAATCAATAGTACAACTACAAAACAGTGTATGTGCAATGTGAGATGGTGAAAATGTAAAAAGGGGAAAGGCAAAGACAGGCAGGAGAAAAATGAATAGGTGTTGCTTGTAAAAGGATAAAAATATGGACGTCATTGCTGACAATTGACAGCGGATTTCATTTATTGTCGGAAACAGCACCCACAGTGGGTAAGATTGTTATGTTCAACAGAAGAATCCACACTAGCTCACAACTCAAATTCTTCACATCCACATACACTTCTGACACACAAAATCTCTCATTGATTACTCATTTTCAGAAAAAGATTCAAAACTTCACAATAAACAAACACTTCAGCAGTCATTCATATCCTCCACTTTCACAAAAAAGGCCTGATCTAAACTGTAAGATGTTAACTAGAAAAGATTTCAAATGAGAGCCACAGATAAAGGCCAAGTGAATGATAATTATAGACAAATTAGATAATAGGCATTGTATTTGCCCAGAACCTGTAACTGTTTGAAAAACAGGGCATTCAAGATATGCCACTAAGGCAAATAAGAGTGACTACACAAAAATCCCAGACATAAAATACAAGCCTTCAATACAGCTAAGGGATTAAAGGAGGCCACTCTAGTATCTCACCCAGCCACATTATACAGACATCAGTCCACCCAGCACCACTTTGAAAATGCTAATGCCAGGTGGGACAATTGGAGTAGACACAAGATCAAACCCTCTACCTAACAATTGAAAATACTGATTGGGTTAGCAGCACTAATCAATTCAATTATTAAACCCCTTATACTTATCTTTAATTGCAGATTCACTTTGAAAGATACTGAGGG
>JAUEKY010072744.1:0-10909 GCA_031833965.1 Scyllaea pelagica
TCTCTCTCTCTCTCTCTCTCTCTCTCTCTCTCTCTCTCTCTCTCTCTCTCTCTCTCTCTTTCTCTCTCTCTCTCTCCCATTCTCTCTCTCATTTTCTCTCTCCCTCCCCCACCCTCCACCCATCTTTCCTCTCATTAAGTTTTATAATTCATAGAGGAGCAACAAGTTATGAAAATTGTTCTACATCATACTATCTCATTCCACAGTAGGAATTGTATGCATCTGGAAATATTCTGTTAAAGCTCCTTTAAAAACAAATTTATCCCTATGTGAAAATGAGAATGGCTATGTTTTATTGATGAACTGTGACATCTGATAAGATTATGGAAAATAATTTTTAAGGATTGAAATATGTCATAAACCCCCTTTTTTTGCTTTCTTTTATGTAACTAATTAAAAAACATTTGTAGCCATTTTTATTGATCTGATTTTACCAGATCATAATTTTTGTACCTCATACTTCTCTCCAGCTAAAATTTTGATGGATTGAATAAGAGTTTTGAGAAAATCTCTTTTTTCTGTTTTAATCTGGTGGTATATTTTCACTTTCACCAACAGAACTGGTCTCACTTGCAAGTAACAAGTCTGATTGTGGAGTCAGGTCAGATATCATTGGAGAGGGAAGCCATGAAGAACCGTAATTTGACCTTGGTCTCAATGGATGGAGAAATGATCACAGTGACCTTGGGGGAGGCTGAAGAGGTCAGTCCATATAACTTGCCTTTGTCCAGGCAAGCTGAGTGGCTATTGCATGCAGTAAAGCCACGGCAACTCAAGTACTTAGAACAGATGAAATTACCCCATAGCTTATAAAAACAAAAGTACTCCTTTTTTATATTTATATAATTTCTGAGTTACCGCTGTCTAGCTCAAAATATCACCACTGCTTTTCAAGCAGTTGTTACTCGCTCCTTTTTCATTAAAAAAAAAGAAACAAAAAAAAAAACAGCTGGCATCCCGTCTTCCCCCACCTCCTTCTCTTCCCCTTCCTTAATCATCATCCTTATTGTATATTTTGTTCATAGGTAGAGTTTTATTTTGGTCTATCCAACTTGGATAAAACATTTGTCTTGCCTTTACTGACCACGGTCAGTATTTGAAGTACCCATCCAGCCTCTAATGTCTTGTAGGTATACAAATGGATTGATTGTATTTAAATGGTGATTGTATTTAGATAATAGTTATCATAGCAAAGTAGGACATTGGCAGTGGATCGCTTAGATGACAACATACTTTCCTCTTCTACTTCTAGTGGCAATGATTTGAATCTCACCAACACATCCTTTTCACATCTATTTTCTCTTCTAGATAGGCTTTCTTTTTTTATTTATTTCTTTGTGGGCCTACAGCTGTTTGGACATGAATGCGGAAAAAATGAAACTATATTGCTGTTCTTCTTCTTCAATGCATGTTGTAACATGTTCTAAATCCACAGCTATTTGCTAATGATGTTCTGATTGTGAAGACAAATATCCGGACCCCAAATGGTCTGCTACATCTAACAGAGGAACCAATCACCAGAAATGTGAGTTGTCTTATTCATTGTTCTATTTTCTTATGATGCTTTACAAAAGGTCATGAATACTTATGATCTAATGAGGAATGGCTGTTGTGTATGCTATGTCTACACATTTCCTCCATTGCCTTTACATAATTGATGATTAACTTTTGATCATTGATATCATCCTGTCAAACAAAGTGTACAAAGGATTTAAAATGTTATGGTTTTAACGCCTGCCTCTACACAGTTTAGGTCACATTGCTGGCGGAGCACTCTGGACATGTAAACGTGCTGCCTCACAGTGATAAATGGGGAACTCACACAAATATCCCTACCAGTCACATTATACTGACACCGGGCCAACCAGTCTTAGCGCTGTTCCCATAATGCAAAGCCTTAGAAAGGCAGCTGCTTAAAAAACGGTTTTTACTACTTAGGTATGTCGCGGTGTGCAAATGGAACCCACAACCTGCTGGTTAAGAGGCAGACGCTCAACCAAGTACGCCAATAAAGCCAGTGCAAAGGATTTAAAATCATGCAGCATAACATACATTCATAAGTATACCATTCCTGTTTATCTGCAAACCATTCCAAATCATGAATAACACATTTTGGGCAAAGTGAATGATATTGGTATAGTTGATAAAACATAGTGTTACTGCTAGAAGTAAGGGATTCAAAACAAGCAATACTCAATCATCATCCAGGCATCTGGGTATCAAAAGTATTTAACTAAAATTGATTATGGAAAAAAGGATATCCACAGCACTTCTTTAATCATATTTGGAGAGAACTCTATATTTGCAATGGCTGAAAAGGTTTCTGTTATTTTCATTGTAAATTTGATTGTTCATTTTCTAGACAATGGCTTGAGCTGCTAGCAGGATCTCTTTCTTTTGCCTTCTCACTTGTGATAAACTTATCGTCAGAATATTTTTTCTCTGGTGTTGATATGCTCTAGCTTTTTGTAGAGCCTTACAATGATAAAAACAAACAAAGAAAACACTCCAAACATATCATAATATAGAGGCAATATATGGGTATGTAGCCAGAGCATGGGTGTGGAGGGAGAGGAAAGGGTGAGTCGTAGATTGGATCTCAGGGAGGGGTTTCAGCAGGAGGAGGCATCATATCTGTCAAGAGCAAAGGAACAACACAATGTCAATTTTGGAAAAGACAATCAGGTAGTTTTATTTTTGTCACATAAGTGAAACCACTGTCAAACATGAATAAGGGAGGGAATGGCCCCAAGGTTTCCAGCAGCGCCTCAAATAGGCATCGAAGCAACGCGAACTACACCTCACATGACGCAAACTAAGCAACTTCCTTGCTCGCCACAGTAAAATGTTTTTCTTTATGCATTAAAGAAAAGGCATGGCATTGACCACACTACAGATGTAAGACTCAGTCATTGGTTAAGTTGGACACTACCTTGGTGTATCAAACATATTAACACACCACTGCTCAGTATGTGCTTGAAAAGAAGGTCAGTTCTCTATTTTGTGATGTAAGACTTATTGCTGGCTTTGCAGTTGATAAGTCTGAATTGTTCACTGTGCAAAAAGGCTTTTATTCTTTTTAGCATAATAATTCATGATTTGTGTTGATGATATATTGTTTCTTATTCCTCCCCTTCTCTAGGTTGTGATAACCGCAGATGCTTTGACAAGTTCAGCCATTTCCAATGTGAGTTCAGAGCAGACTATTTACTGTCTTTACTAGATCATACTGGTGTGCCATATAAATGATCCCAAATAATGATCGTAATGTAATCTTTGTTTTATCCTCATATTAGAATGCACAGGTCCAATAACAAAGACTGGCCTCCCAATGATTCATTCTGAGTTTCAGATTGTATGCAATTAATCACAGCCCCCTACTTTGGTAGCCATAAAAATATCTTTCAGCCAGCTGCCAAACTCTCACTTGTATCAGGCTCGAGCATTGGTGTAAATGAGGCTGTGTTAACATTTCATTGATTCCTACAAACATGATCTCTTTGTGTGTGTCTGCTTATTTTCTTGGTCAGCAGTTAAGACCTTTGTTTTATTTCAATATGCTATTATCATTTTTGTTTGGTAGCTTATTTCTTTATCCCTGCCTTATGTAGTGATAGATATGAGAGTCATGAGTTATTCCTGCCAGGAGCTGAGCCCCAAGCAAATTGGCCCTCTGTTAAATAAATGTGTTGTCTGGATGAATTGAGGAACTGAATCTGAGTGTTTTTGTACATAAAGAAGGGGTTGGAGAGAGAAACCTGAGCAATTGTAGCACATTATTGCACGACTGAAGTATGGTCATTGTTTTGTATATATTTTTGTGTCTTGTATCTGTGGGTGTGGGTATTTTGAACATGCAGTTACTTACTACCATTGTAAGTCATGAAAATACCCAAAATAGAATCATAAAATTGTGTGTATTAATTGCAGAATTAAGATTGAATGAGTGTAGATAATGTTTAATGCATTTTGGTCACCATATCTTTGCCTGATTGTATTACACCTTTGTGACTAAATTCTAACAGATAGAATTTTCCATGCAGCAAGGTAAAAGAGTTTCTTGAAAAGCATATCTGATTCTATAGTTTGACTCTGTTGTCAAAGATATCTGCCTGTGAATTTAAAAAAAATATTTGATACTGGTGCAGACAAAATTCACTTTAACCTCACCTTACATACCATCACTCTTAAGTCGAAGCGTTTTATCTGTCAAAATCATTTATCCTAGCTTGTTTGAACTTATGATAATTCAATGTTTTTTTCATAATTTTGTCTTTCTGATTTTTCCTCTTCCCTTTTCAGCAAATACAAAAGAGTTGATTTTTCCATCATTTAATCTACTTATTTATTCTCCTTCGATGCATGCCATTTCATGATCAATTTTAATCATATATTTTTTCCTAAATGTTTTAAAAAACTGAAAAGGTCTGTTCAGAATAAAGTCTTACAAAATGATTCTACCTTTGCTATGCATAACATGCAACACTTACATAAGCAACAAGCAAAACATCAACAGAATTTATATTCTCTTTTTCAGACCCTTATCATTGTACTGTGCACTGTGGGAGCAGTAATCTTTATTGCAATTGTAGTTGTCGCTGGATTTTTCCTCTACAGGAGAGCTCAACGTAACGGAAATTTCAAAATTTTCAGAACGGTAATAGAAATATTCATTTAGCAGCCAACACACATGACTAATACTGAAGGGTCCCCTCTGGACCCTAGCCTTGTTCCCATTTGTCTTGTAGCTGGGCATACATTTGAAATGGGCTAGTTTTTATTGGAAATACATTTAAACAGAAATTGAAGGAATCTGAGTTTTTATTTGGGTTTAAACGCATTTCACTTTAGAAAAACATAGTTTTGTCATATGGAGTTAATAAGCAGCCAAACGAATTATTTGATTGTTCTTACTTTAGAGGGTTTTTTTTAAGTTTAGCCGTTTTCAGTTTAACATGTTTCTATGTACCATCACCACTTGCTTCACATATCCATGTTCTTGTTATCATGCCCTGTCTATTCTCTTTAACATTTTGACCCTATTCTTTTTAATTGTGGCGGATGTGTTTAGGCTCTTCCAGTGCTGGAACCTCAGGGCTCTACCTACCAACTGCTAAAAGATCAATCACCATTGACTCTTTTATTCAGTGTATATAAAAAGTACTGTCTTTGAATTGGTATCACAAGCCCCATCCTACTGTCACAAATTCCTCTTTCAATTTTCAAAGTCCTGGCATGGAAGAGGAAAATTTCTAAAAAAAGATTTGGAATTATTTTAAAAGTACTTTACACAAGACGCCCAAGGGTGCAAAGTAAAAACAGTTTCAATCGGGAAGTTTGAATTTGTTTTATGAATATCCTTCCAGCTTTACTCACACAATTATTCATATTTGATACTGTACAAGACTTGATTTGCTAGAGATTATGCTTTGCTGTGTGATAAAAGAGAGATTTCCAAGGAGAGTTGTGATCAATTGGAAAAAAAGATAAGATTGATAATCCAGCATATCAGAAAATGCAACATAGACATTGTGTTTTTATATAAGCCCTGCAGCTACTTAATTAGCTGCTTAATTCCTTTTCTTAAAACTTTATTAGTTACATTGAAGGTAGAGATCTCTGGACCAGAGACTGTGCTGCCACACAGAGATAAATAGAGGACGGGACCATGTGTACCAGTATGGTTTCTAAATTACCAATTGAATAATTTGAAAAACTGCAGCTGAACGAGAATTTAGCAATTCCAAAAAAAAATAACTGCTGTATTTCTCAAAATAGATTTGCATGGATGAAATTTCGGATTCTAGCTAAAGGATAAATTTGCTTTCAAATGATATACAATTTAACATTGGATGCCACCCAAGTGCATGCTTTGGCCAAGTACATACTCATACCCAATGAAGGAAATCTTTACTTTATAAATCACTTGCATCAGGGCACACTACTTTGCCCAAATGCACACTCGGTTGGGGCTGCTCAAATAAAATGTGACCCAATTTGTCAAACCAGGTATTAAGTCGCTGGAGCAAAACTGAGAAAATCAAGGTTTTAGGTGAATGGAGTCCATTCTAGGGTATTTGGGATATTGGTTGGAAAAAAATCTGTGGCCTTCAAATTTTCATTTAAAATAGCAATCATATCACAATGAAAACTACCAATTAGCATAAAATGCTTATATTTGAAAGTTTTAAATAAAAAGGGATCAAATATTTTTATTTTGACTCCCCCCTAAAACCTTAGTATAATGCATAGCAAACAACCAAAGGCACATGAAACACACATTGCTGGAAAGCCCACGACTTAAACTTTTAAATCTTATACATGACAAGCAATGATAGGTTTCCAAATGTTTGTATCTATGGAGTTTATAGGACTGAATGGGTTCAGTTGCTTAAAACTCTCACAAAACTTCAAACGCGTTTTTCTCTAAACTAGGTGCGCTAACTCCATGCACTTCAATCATTGATACCTCAACTGTAAAATGATGGATTTTTATGATTTTGGTATCAAATTAAAGCTTAAAAACTCAGCTTTACTGTGGTGCAGATGATTAGATATGTCAAAATGCGACTTAATATTAATACCTGGTGTGAGAAATCAGGTCACAAATGTATGCTGTCAAGATGATTCTAGTTGGTTAACTCGTCTTCTCGTAATCATATTTGTTCTCTGTTCATCTCTCCTACTTAAATCCATCCACCCTCTTCAAAACCCCCTCTTGTTTTCCCTAGTGGCTAAAACAAACCCGTCACTTTACCTCCTGCGGGGATGTGATCCTCCTTGACATTAGGCTCACAATGATTATTTATGTCTTGCACTCAAGCCCCCTTGTTATTCATACCTTGAGGGGAGAGGCCAGTTTTTTTTTTTAATTAAGATAATTTTCATCATCATCAGTGTGATTGTTCATACCACTGTTATCATTTTATCATCATAACTTTTATCATTATTACTATCATCATTACTACTATTGTCATTATCTTTGTTATTGTTACTATTGCTATTTTCATTAGGTTTGTACAAATTACTATTATTTATATTATTATCATTATTCTTGTTAAATAATCACTTAATTTTTTCATTATCATTATCTCTGTAATTGCCAACCCAAATCCTTTAATTTTGAAGTATTCATTTCTGTTCCACAGTCTGACAGCCTTATATCCTTTGCCCGCCTTCAAGCTCAAGACAGTGAAGAAGACTCTTTCAGAGATTCAGACAGTACCAAATACGACAACCCTGTTTTTGATGACCTGGAAGATTTGCAAATACTGTCTTGAAAAATGTTACAGCACTGTTTTAGCTTTGATATTAATCAAGATTAAAATCGTACATTTGTTTCATGTGTCGGCTAAATGCCTCATTGCAGCAGGTACATGTTAACTCAATCCGCATGGATCAACAACTCGAGTCATTGATGAAAAAATCCTAGTAGTATCACAGTGTCAACTTGGTCATCTATTTCTTCTTCCCACTTAAAAGGCTGACTTTTTTTGTCCTCTTAAAAGCACCTCTGTGAATTGTAAATCATTTGTACATTATGGACAGGTTTCAACTATCTTATTTTGAAATAGGGTAATATGTGAGAAATGATTATTCCAATACATGTTAAAGATCTGTGTCACCTACCAATTACTACACTTTTTCAATTGCTAATATTCATTACCTTTAATGTTTTTTTTCATTCCGGAGACATTCTCATTGACAAACAAAAGAACCACCTTAAACCATTAGACAATATTTTATCATGTTAGCCTCTTACTATTACACAATCTTTACTTGCAACTTGTGCAGTAATCTTCATGGTCACACAATGATGAAGGGATTGGAACATGCATGCTATAGTGTGAATAAAATGCATGTATTTATACTTCTCCATATCTTTATATTTCGAAATACTTAATAGTAAAATCATTCATCGAAGATAACTACTTTCAATTTAATATCAAATTTTACTGATTTTGGTCTATACAAAAAGATACAAAGCTAAGCAAATTTCTTTAAAATATCATTTTTTAAATGTATTTCTCTATTCATTTTTGTCAAATATGCATCACCGTTGGCACTGTTTATGTGTGGAATATGATTCAGTCTGCTAGTGATTTGTGTAATGGTTTTCAGAACTCAGAAGTCAATTTCTCATTTCTTCTGTGAAGAATTTTCTGCCTCAAAAAAGGTCTGAAGAAAAGTCAATGACAAAGATGGAAGTTTATTTATGTGTGAGTCTCACTCACTTGTGATTTTAATTGGATGGTGTACATGGGTGCATAAGGATGGAGCAAAAGAAAAAGATTTTATTGTGTAAAATTAGATATCTTGTGGCTTTAAACTTGGAATGATGTGTGAGGGGAAAAATCATTTTACAATTATTGTGCTCTTTGTATCAATTCTTATTATTGTGAAAGCAATATAGGAAATGGAGATCTCAATTTGTGAAACAACCCTGTTAGGTTATTAAGGACAAGACTCTGCAGAGACTGTTGAGTTTCTAGTTGCTTTGACCGATTGCTATTCAGGCCAGCTCTAAAAAAAATCTCCTTACAGTTCAGGGAAGAGAAATTTCCCCTTGGAATCTTGTATTCTTCTTTAAGTAAACTAATTTTCAATTCTCTTACACTCGAGAAAAAAAAAAAAGTAATCCTAGAAAGAAGAATAACAGAACTTTGATTTGATATATCTTGTCCCTTTTTATTGATGTGAGTTGCCTGTTATGTCTTCAATATAAGGACATGACACCGACAGATTTTGCTGTCATTTGTAACTAAATGTTAATGCCTAATTTGTTTTCTGACTTTTCAAGTTCATCTTCTGGGAAAGATTGATTCTGATCATGGGTGATGAATAAATTAATTTGAATATTCTAACACCGCTTTGCCAAAATTTGTCACTTCAAGGCTGACTTTTGACAAAAAAAACTAACAGCCCCACATTGTCATTACTAGAGCAAATGATAACACACAGGAAAAAGCTCCTTTTCCTTTGGTTCTTCTTATACTTCCATTCTATGATTATGCGCTCTATGCATTATTTTATCAAATCTATGTAAAAAGCAAAGGAATCCATTAGGGGATTTAAAATTTTATAGAAAGAATTTTTTGTAGGAAACCTCAGGTGATTTGAATTGCTGTGGGCTGTCTCAGTTGAAAAGGAAATGTTATTTTCATTTGAAATATGTATCATAGCCAGCCAAATGAAATGTAAAAAAGGCTTCTCAAACCTTAAACATATACACTTTTGTTTAATTTCCTTTTAGATGTTTTTATCCATTGATCTTTAGGAGACCATTTTGAAAAATAAAGATTAAGAAAATTGAGGTTCTGAATTAACACATTAATATATATTATTGTGAAGTTTGATAAAACCAGGTCTGATTGGCTTCAATGAATTATTCATATTTTTATTGTTTAAAAAAAAAGGTGATTAACATTTTCTCTGTGTAAGTGTAAGCTGCAAAAGATTTGTTTTCCTCCGCAACTGTTTGTACAAAGCACTTCAGTATTACAAACCTTTTATATTTGCTGTAGATTTAATGTGAAAGTTTTTGTTTCAAATCTGCAATTTTTCTTTGTTAGAAGTTGTCTCGCTTTTCAATGCATTCATTATCTATATGGTTATTAAAGTGTTTCTAGTTATATTGCAAATATTCAAAATGTTGGGAATCTGAACATTTGAATGTGCTTTCATGGAGTTCAATGAGAAATTTGTTTTTGTTTATGCAAGTCTCCAGGGTGCTTCTCTACAATTGTTATAACTGGAGATGTGCCAACAGGTTCCTTGTTTGGCAAAGCATGATGCCTTTTTGTCATAGAGGGTTGCAATGAATTGTTTACAAACTATCAGGAGAAAACATATTGTAAGAATTTGTTGTTTTTTCAACCAATTTCTTCACATTTTCAAGCTTTAAGAATGAAGTTTGAGATGTTGATAATTGGGCTCGTAATTATCATCATTATTGTTAATGTTTTGTGTTATATGCTATATTTTTGTCACCTCCAATACATGTTATGATATTTGTTTAGGATAATGATTACATTTTCTTGATCTTTTACCAATATGTGTGTTTCAATAAAATCAATATGTTTGTCATTAATGATCAACACGGATGATTTATTTCTTGTTTTCTTGTGTGTATTTAAGGCACTACCACCAACACAGTTGAAACTACCAATCAGCCCAAAAGTGTCCAATTGCTGTTTGTAACTTCTAGAATGCACGAAAAAGCTTTTTAAGTGAAATGTAACTGTACATAGAATAATTAGGGGGACACGGTGGCTCAGTGGTCATGGCTCTGGCGCTGAGGATGAAGCAACGCGGGTTTGAGTCCGTTTGGGGAACAAAAAATCACATAGTCATTTGTATCGCTAAAACCCCAAGAAAAGCCCCAAATGCTACTCCCCTGATCCCTGCAACATTGGTAGGTGGAGTCTAGACCCTGGTCCTATCAGAGAAGAACTATAAACCCGGATGTCCCGTATGCACATTGCACAACATAAAGAACCCTTGGCAGTTGGAAATCAAAAATAGTAGGCCGCAAGGCCGCTGTCCTGGAAAAATTAAAATCCTACCACTACCACCAAAAGGTCACAGTGAGCTCATCACCTGCTTGGCTTCATGATCCAGAGAAATTCCGTCTCAATAAGAGTCGGCCCTAAACTGTAATGGTAACGGATTACTGGATAAACGGAATGAAAAATGACATAGAACAATTTACTTTTTATTTTGGAATTCCAAGAAAGGAGCAAGTGTAGGCCAGCTGGTTCTGGACAGAGCACTCAAAATATATGTGAGAGTGGGGGATGAATACACAATTACTTGACATCCTTGTCTCCACCTGGTCTGGGGGGGGGGGGGGGGGGGGGGGGGGGGGGGGGGGGGGGGGGGGGGGGGGGGGGGGGGGGGGGGGGGGGGG
>JAUEKY010072855.1:0-10909 GCA_031833965.1 Scyllaea pelagica
CATACATGCAACAGTCTTAAAAACAACAATGAATTCTACCACCAAAAAAAAAATACAAACTCATAAATGCTCAGCATTTTGAACTATCATTAGCAGTGATGAAAAGTTCATAAAGAAGTTGTATAATAACAAATCACATCCAGTGGACAAACCATCACAACAGATGTATATCATCATCATCATTATCAAATCCTCAATGGTATGACTAAAGCCTGTAATGTATAATGAATGTATCAAGTTTGTATTTCAATTTTAGACAACAGAGGGCAGCTTCAAATAGACAACATACATATTCAATGAAGAATAAGACCAATATTACATATTCCATTCCAATGGATGACACCAGAAAACCAACTTCAGCAAGCACATTACTTGCACTTACTCTTTTTTTGCTGGACAATGCAAGGGTGTCAACCATGAAATTATACAATGACACTTCCCATAAGTGATGGATGATACTATGACATCCGGAGTAATCCATCGCCAAACACAATGTACAATTGAACAATCAAATGTATATGGAGTTTAAAAAAGTCATGTGGCAGTTTTTAAAAGCTTTAAATCTCATTAATAGCCACACACACACACACACACACACACACACACACACACAAAAACACACACATCGTGAGTAAAGGGAGAACTATTATAGAGCTGGTGGCACCAATAACACAATCATGTGGTGGATATAATGCAACCTACTACATAGGGTTCTTACACCACTTTGTTTATATGATGGATAAATTGAAAAGATGGATAAAGATGGATGGATGGTTGGATGGGTGGAGAGAAAAGGTGTATGGGTGAATGGATGGATTAGATGATGTGTCAGTGGATGGATAGATAGATGCACAGGTGGAGCAATGGATGGATTGGATGATGTGTCGAGGGATGGGTGGGTGTGAGGGTGGATGGACTCTGTCCCAGGGTGGGTGGATAGTCTTAGATGAATGGGTAGATCATGAAAGGGGTCAATTCAAGAATAATCATGACATGTAGTCACCATCCCATTCTATAGAAGGTGGATAAATTGGGGAACAAAATGCTTTAGCATTATGGTTCGGTGCCCTGTGTCAAACATTTATAGGCCATGCATATCACAAGCAAATTATACGCTGACAAACAGAGATAATATCTCCCCCGGTTACACAGTACTGACTGCTGGCCAACCAGGAAGGAGGGGGGGGGGGGGGGGAGGTTCCAGCATGGGGGCTCACAGCTAGTTCAAAGAGAAAAGAAATGAGTGCATGGTAAAACTTACTTTACTGTGATATTCAAGAAATTAAAATAAACTCTTCTGTGCATGCTTTCATATTTCATGCCCTAAACCCACAAAAAAAAAGTTTGTCAGAGAGTTAAGAGTTAATACTTTGAGATTTCTGTAGGAATTACTGACAAGACAAAAGCATTTTGTCAGCTGGATGTGTAGGCTTTGACTTTAAAGATTTTACACAATAGATGTATGATAGAGATTTATACTTGAATCTATTGTAAATAAGAAACAGATCACAACTTTTGAAAGTAGGGGCAGGAAGAAACTAGTGTGATTCAACCCTAAGCTGGTCACAGATCACAGCCCTCCAAGGTCCAAACACACCCAGCTCTCTATCACTATCATGGACAGGTCACTGTGCCTTCAAGAGGTCTGAATTAAGTAGTTTTGTCACTGGTTTTCCACCACAACAAAGAGCTTTTGCACAAAGTAACTCTCAGTTTTCTTGTCACAACTTACATGCTCTGTTTTCCGTATTGGTCAAAACTGATCAAAATATTAAATGGTAGACTACCAGCATCAAATTTGTTACACACTCAATGACTGATTCTCAAACCAGTTCTGTTACACTTTATTCAGCTGGGAATGCAGCGATGCAAAAACTCTTGAAGAAAATATGTGCCTCCACAAGTCATTCTAGATAGGAATTCATACTTAGATTGAAATACTTACAAGACTAACTGAGTTTCTGGATATTACAAATTGGCATTAATGTTATTGGAAATCAATTGGTCTTTTTAAGCCCATATGCTTCCTTTCTATTTATGTTCAGGGGGAAACATTAACATGCTCCAAGAAAAACTTAGAACAGTTAGTTATAATATTTGGCAAAAATACAAAGAAAAATGAAGTAGAAACAAAATGTTATACTCTCCTTCAATATTTTCCATTTAAATCAATCAATATATTACAAGTAGGACATCGCTATTTTTTGTTTTTTTGCTCTTTTATTGCCCTTATTTATTTCTTTTAATAAGAATGACTAGATAGTAAAAGCCAGTTGAAAAGAAATAAAATAAGTAAGCTCACTATCCACTATCCTCTTAATCCATGAACATATTGTACCATGACTCCTCTACCAAACCATGAATCTTAAGAAGA
The DNA here is from genome assembly GCA_031833965.1 of Scyllaea pelagica. NCBI lineage: Eukaryota > Metazoa > Mollusca > Gastropoda > Nudibranchia > Scyllaeidae > Scyllaea > Scyllaea pelagica. The sequence goes on from JAUEKY010072855.1 coordinate 2,375, forward strand.
GAAAAAAGGCGACAAAACAAAAACAGAGGGCATCTCTTTTTTCCAAGAACCATAGGCAAAGTTGGCTGCCATAGCAGCTTTGGTAAGCAGTTGTAGAAGCTGATGGCGGTAGTGGTAGTAGTGGTTGTGGTGGTAGTGGTGGTGGTGGTGGTGGTGGTGGTGAAAGACTAGGACCAGGGACAGAATGAAGTGATTCAGAGGACCAAGCTCTACCTGTGTCATGAACAGAGAAGCATGTCATACAGACCTACTAGTATGTGTAATGCTAAAGTACATGAAACGTCCACATCAGGAAGCATAGAGTTCTCATCACAGGGGATGGGGTTACTGGCTCACTGACGAGATGAGAATCACAGACATCATCAGATCTAGAGAACAAGAGACAAGACTTCCTGCTGGACAAATAGCCATGTGTGTCGTCTATGAAGAGAGGTAACCGCAGCCATCATTCAAGGTGAATTGTCTGAGTCTAAGCAATCAATGGGGGCTGAGTGAAAAGGACTACTAGAACTGTCATCGGAGAACATTGGATTCGAACTCCAGCCACTCTCTGGAGTGTTGGAGGTGGAGGTGTTGTCTCTTTTCCCCTTTCTGGCGGCTGGGAGTGGGGTCGGGGTGATGCTGGTCATGTGACCGTGTTTACCACCCGACATGGTGGAGGTGGTAGCGCTGTGGCTGGGGGTGGTGTAACTGTTATCGTTCTTAGATTTGATGTTCTTGTTGTTATTCAGGGAACTGGTGGTGATTGTGGGGGCAGCACTAAGGCTGGTTTGATGCTTGTATTTATAGCGGTGGGGAGCTGCTGCTGCTGCTGCTGCTGATGATGATGATGATGATGATGAAGATGCGATGATGGATGTCGCAGATGAAAGAGAAGCAGATGTGGTCATGGGGGATGAAGAAGGGCTGTGGGTCGGATACGATTGTTTGTCAGAAAGCTGCAGCTGGTGCTGTGGATGTTTTCGGGAATCTGATTCCAGGGCTGGTGACGGGTGGCTTTGGAGTTTCTGTAGTTGGTGCTGCTGTCGATGGTGATAGTGGTGATGTGAGGACGAATGGTGCTGGGGTGGGTGTTCAGCATGGCCCTCACTCCTCTTATCCCCACCACCGCTTTCCTGATCGTGGTGCGAGGAGCGGGGCGAGTGGTGACCAGAAAACGATGATGGCGGCGATGACCCTTGAGAGGTCCAGGTTGGTAGATGACTAGAAGTGTTGGAGCACAGGCCTCTGGCAGAGGAATATGACGGTGATTTTCCCCCTTCTTTCATTGCGCTTCCATCCACACTCACACTGGTTGGGAACGAGGATAAGGACAAACTGGACGATGCAGGAGTGCATGACATAAAAGATGAAAACGACGATAAAGAGGATGAGCCTAGACGATCACTACCAGAGCTCTTGGACTTTGGATTAGGGTTGTGTTTCCGATCCTCCTCTTTCAAACAAATGTCCCCTAGACCCTTTTCAAGTGGTGAACACTTTTCAAAATGGCGACGGCCATCTTTAATAGCAGGGGATGTGTTCAGCGATAAACTATCCTCTTCTTTCCGCGAATGGGCGCTTCGACTTTCCTTACCGATAACTTTTTCCTCCTTCTCATCCTCCCGGAGTCGCCCTTCTCTCTGCTTCCCTCTCTCTATCAAGGCGAGCTCTATGCCTTTCAGGGTGGAGAAGGGAAGGAGAGTGACATTCCCCGACTGCGGCAAGCGGATGCTGACGTTGCTGCAGCAGCAGGAGGCCACTTCCCGCACCCTCTCACTAGACAGACGGACAGAGGTCTTCTCCCAGGCGTACAGCAAGGCCAGTTTGTCGCTGGAGAGACTAAGGCGGTGGAGGATATCTTCTAGCAGGCAGAAAGGCTGCGGCGTTCTGGAGATGACAAGGAGAATGCAAAGCATTGATAAGAAGGCTGAGGTTGATGGTAATTATAATGATGATGGTCATGGTAGTGGTGATGACAAAAATAATATCAACAATAATAGCAAAATGAAAATAGAGCTAATGGAGATGGAGATGGAGATGATGATGATGATGATGATGATGATGATGATGATGATGATGATGATGATTATGATGATGATGATGGTGGTGGGGGTGGTTATAACAATATTTACAAAAATAAAAATAATATAATCCAATTGGAATTCAGTCATGACAATAACAATGAAAAAGAATGATGACAGCAAATGATGGCGCTTTTGGTGATTATAATGAACTCTAATTGAAGAAAAACAAAAAGTTGATCAGCACAAAAGCAGATTTCTCTAGGCTACAAACAACCCAAAGAAGCTGTCTGATGTCTGTGTACTGCAGGGTAGATGTTTACTGATCACGTTAGTTCCACACTGTATTATAACAAAGCTTTCTCACTACGTTGTAAATTTGAGTGTGACAAAGATTTGAGCAGCCAAACCAACTGCAATGTCACAGGTACAGTCCTCTTCCTGTGTCATTTGAGATAACTTCTTATCCACAAGTCAATACTATGAGCTGGTTCCTATATATGTCTTTTGTTTAATTTGAACAAGTAGACATTGGCTGCTTTATAGATCATTTGGTATGTATGTATCTCACAACCAAGCCAAGAATAGAGGGGGAAATTCACGAATGAGGATTTCCACATAAGGGACAGTCTCAGAAAATTCCAGACAGCTGGTAAGCTGGAAAAAGTATCTATTCAAAGGGAATTTTAAATAAATAAAGTAAATATCCAATTGGGGACATATATTTCATAGGTGTTATCAAAAACAGTAATAACTGAATCTGGGTCAGCCAGTCCCTAGCACATTTTCCATCACACCAAACACCAAGCGGTACAGCTGATCATTTGCAGATTTTTACATCTTGGGTGTGCTGCGGCCCTAGATGGAACCAACAGCCTTCAGCTTCAGCTCTGAGACAGAGGTACAATAAATCTAGGTGACATGAATTGAGACTGACTAACTGAAGAAATAAAGAATTAAAATCCAGAACTGCCCAAGCCAAACAAGCTTTTGTGGACTTGAGAAAAGTTCTTGCTGCACTTTAAAATCAGGTACCAAGTTCTGCAATGTTATATTTGGCCCATCATGTTTGAGAGCTAGTCAATGGTGCCAGAGACAGAGACTTGAGGAGAAATATGACGAATGAAGCCTCCAATGCCTGGTGCAGGCATGGAACCTAGAGAAAGGGAAAGCATTATTGAGTAGCAATGGGTAAGTTCTAAACCCCAAGTCATACCTGTCCTCCCCCTCAAGAGCCAGGTTAAAGACGTTCACAGCGGAGGTGGGACCATCATCAAACACGTCGTTAGAGTCGTCAGCTGGGTCCTCCGGCAAATCCACCCAAGGACAGTAGCCACAGTCCTGGCGACTCGCTGAGGGTTGAGAAAAAACAGCTGGGTGTTAATACAAAAGAGATGTGGGTAGTATGCTTGACTACTGGAGGTGTAGAGGGACAATTAGATGATCATCAAAGCATTAGTGAGTGAAATAAATTGTGGGTCAGTGGCATTAACATGCATAACAAAATTCAGTGCATGTTTGTTGTCCGTTAATATGCATTGCAAATTTTGGTGTATATTCACAGTGTGCAAAATTTGGTGTATGGTCTTCTCCGGGACCTACATTTCAAAACTGCTATCAAAAATGAACCTCTCTTGACAAGCTACTTTGCTAGTACACTTTGCATGATGAGAAAGGGTGTATGTTTCTTTCTTGTCGAACCACATAGGGCTAGTCACACCATTGCCTTGTATAAAAATGTCTATAGATTTGGGTTTAGTTCCGTTAGGTCTCGTTGCCTGAATGTTGATGTTGTTGGTAAATTCTATTGTATTCTATTCTATTATGAAAATTATTCTGCAAGGGTAATTTTTGTTCTTCTGTTTGATTTAATGCTGTAAAATATTTCAGTTACTTTTTTCGCCGTAGCATATCATATTGGAGGATGTCTTTATAATGATTGCTTTGTTTTGTTATGTTTTTCTTTTCTCTATTAGGTAAAAACTCAATTACCAAAGACAATAACATGATGTGAAAAAATCCCAGTGGGGTCTTTTTTTTTTTGGTGTAAAGACCTATCAGGTTTAAAAACGTTTAATGGGGTCTGCAGCGTTCGGGGGTCAATCAGGGCTCAAAAATATGAGCATTAAATTCTCATCATTTTTTATAAATAAAAGCCTCCTAAATCGTTTCCAATTGGTAATAAAACTGAAAAATAACTATAAATGCCTGAAATTTGATCTTTTGTGAAGCCAGTCTATCCCACTGTGACATTGACATTTTCTAAAGATATGTAGAACAAAGGCGTCTGAGAAATGTTCCAGTTCCAGTTGAATATCTTTGAATGAATGAATAATTATTGAGAAACATTCATCTGGTTTAGACTAAGAGTTTTAAAGAAATTCTTCAACTTTTTATCTGTAGGAAAATCCAAAATGACGGTCACTGCTATAGTATCTGCTAGTTTTGAATAAAATAAAAAAAACTTTTAAACGTAAAGGTTTCACGCCAGCATCTACACAATTCAGGTCACATCCCCGGCATAGCACTCTGGGACATGTTAACGTGCTGCCACACAGAGATGAACGTAGTAATCACAAGAATCTCACATAGTCACATTATACTGACACCGGGCCAACCAGTCTTAGCACTGTTCCCATAATGCCGAGCGCAAGGCGGGTAGCTGCTAAAAAAAAGGGTTTTTACAGATTAGGTATGTCGCGGTGTGGGAATCGATCCCGCCACCTACCCATTACGAGGCGGAAGCTCAAACAAGTGCGCCAACAAAGGCGGTTTGGACAAAATGAATGCTATTTCTATGAAGGCTTTATCATAGCACTCTTAACTACAGTGGTGTTTCTCATTTAAGAAATGTCATTTTGAGAGTCCATCGTCCACCGGCTTCATTGACGCACTTGGTTGAGCATCCACCTCGTAACCGGTAAGTGGCGTGTTTGATCCCACACCTCGACATACCTAAGTTGTTAAAATCGTTTTTTTAGCAGCTGCCTGCCTGGCGTTCGGCATTATGGGAACAGTGCTAAGACTGGTTGGCCTGGTGACAGCATAATGTGACTGGGTGAGATATCTATGTGAATTCTCTCTATCTCTGTGTATGGCCTGTACAGTGTTGAAAATTGAAAACAGGCGTTAAACCCATAAATGTTTTTTAAACGAAGCAGGTGATCATCTCACTGTACTAAGTACAGTATAGCACACAGCTGTTCTGTTATTGCTTTTGTGTTATATTCCCAATGACAACCAAATGCTATAAGACTTAAGAAGAAGTGCCTGTAACTGAGTGCGAAAATACTTTACCACAGCAGAGTTCTCCTGATAGATATCATCTTCTTCATCTGTTGCAGAGGCGTTATTGCTCAGGTCCTCGCCTTTGTTGAACGCCTCGTTGGTAAATGTTTGTCTGTCATTTACAATGGTTGGCTCATCATCATCTGAAAATATTCGAGTAATGTGATTGTTATCATTTTTTTAACATACTTTGAAAGACTACAATGACGCCTGAAGATCTCATAAAGAAAAGCTGAATAAGACTGCAGAATAGAAATGAAGTGACTAATTTTTTCATATGATTATCCTTTTATTTTTTTTTAAGGAAACCCCATTTCAACCAAGTTCCAAAATATCAGAGATTCTTTTTTGCTTTTGAGTATTACATGATATATTTTATTTAATGTTTAGATATCACTGGACTTTCATATGATTGTAGTTGGTACTTAAAAGAGAAGGTTGCAAATCATTTTTTGAGGATGTAATAGAAATGGGCCAGTGGTTGAGGATGTGTGGCTGTTGGCATTCTAGTATTTTCACTAGTTCAATCCTTTTCAGATATGAAAGCGAGGGAGTTGATATTTTGGCAATATCGGAGTCTTGAGTATGGTTTGATATGTCATTGCTATCCTCCATCTTATGCCCCAATCCATCAAAATGATAAGTATTTTTTTTTCATCTAAATTATGACCATTTTTACAATTTCTTTGTAAATTTTTTTTAAAGAAGAGAAGAAAAAGTATGAAAGTTTTTTGCCTAGAAATACTGCTTTGAATCCAACTGCTATCATGGCAATGACTCACCTTCTATTTGTATTCTCTCAGAGTCTTGCAAAATGTCCACACCAAAGAACAGAGCAACATACTTTGACAGAGATTTATCCATGATGAAAATGACAATTCCCAAAATGATGCAGAGCAAACCTGATTGGTTGTGAAGAGAGATGAATAATGTATCAATATATGAATAAAGTATTGCATGTATCATGTTATCTACAGGGTGTTTTGGATGCCTTATTACCCACCTGGCCAGCCAAACTCAGTCAATATAGAAAAAAAACTAATTATATCATTATGAAGGAAATTTATTTGTTATCACATGTTGAAAATTTCAACTTGATATTTTAACATTTAGCATGTTCACCACCCGATTTGTTGTAGGCACCTAATTGCCATGATAGGATTCCAGCAAGGAAATGAACACATGCTCATCAATTCCAGCTCACGGCAAACTCTCAACAGAAGGCCACAAGGTCGTCAGAGGAATTCATCACATGTTTTTAAACTGCCTTTAATTACAGAACCTACATTTCCCCGTGCATTCATAAAAACATTGTATCAGGTGGAGCAGCCAAGTATTTTCCTCCTTTCCACATAAGTCATTTTTACGTGCTTTTCGGAGGGCTTACATTGCCAGGGGATTGGAAGGATTTTGTGCTGGCGGCTTTTGGAGAATTGTTAGATTTAGGTTTCCCCTTTCTTTTTATTTGTTAAATTATTAGAGCCTGTAACTCTGAAATACTTTTCTTCTTTCAACCAAGGTGTCTTGTAAGAAAGGCCTTTAGACTTTATAGACAAATTTTCTCCCTCTGCAATTTTCTGCGGCATAAAGTATGGTCTCTAGATTCACATTCAAATGGATTGTGTTAATCTTTCATTTCCAAAAATTATTCTTAAAAATTCAAATACTCTGCTATCCAAGACCTGAATATAACTCTTGGGGCCTGGCATTTAATCATTTAAGAAAGGGTTACCCATTCCTGGCAGATCCAGCACTTGGTTTCGGGCTTAACCACCAACCAAGGATGCAAGTGAATAATTTGAAAAAGAATGCACCTAAATAAAAACTGGCAACTGTCAAATAAACATAAAGAACGGCTGTATTCTTCAAAATAGATTTATATGCATGAAATTTCAGATTTGAGTAGTAAGGAATAAACTTGCTTTTGAAGGCTAAATTGCTCAACATTTTAGATTTGATATTCTCAGTTCAGCTAGCCAAGGCGGTTGGGGGGGGGGGGGGGGTATGCTGTATGGAAAAACCCTGTACATTGACTTTTGTTCTTCATATTGGAAGTAAAAGAAAACTAAGGTCACCTGCTGATATGAATATATTTTAAAAAACATAGAAATGAGAGATTTTCCTACCAACAGCAAAGCACAGCCAGAAGGATGGTCCGTAGGAAAATTCCAGAATGCTGTACTCTGTAAAAGGTATCTCCAGGTCTAAAACATTGCGATGTGTGGCCCAAATGATGTTGGCTATCACCATTGATAATCCAGTCAAGATCATGAAATAAGCTCCATAACGCAAAAGAATGAAGAACAAAACATTGGTCAAAACCCACAAGGCAAAAGCCAGCCTGTAAAAACATGAAGTAGAAAGTTAGAGAAAGGGAGAAGACTTCAAGTGAAATTCAGATTATGTGTGCCAACATATTAGCATGTAGCAAGGTCCTATTGCTTTCTGATATCAACATGGTAATAAAAAGGCTAACTTTTGAGTTTATTGATATTTTGTAAAAACAAAACAAAAAAACAAAAAAACGACAAAATCACCTCGCGTCTTTGATGTTTCCATCAATAAATTCAGTGATAAGACATTATGTCCTATCTAGTGGAATGGGTTCAGTTAATTTCCCATCCTAATCTTAGCTGGTTAGGACCCTGTTGATAGAAGTGTATCATAGACCCCTAACTGATCTTATTGTTTTGACCTTGCTTCTTCACTACTATCTGATCTCAGCTTCAAGTTTTTCAGGGTTTTTTTTCAGCTTCACTTCTGAACAACCAACCCCAAGGCTTTTGTCATTAGATTTAGATCAAGGTGTGTATTCAATTTTGACTTGTTGCAGAGAGATGAATAGGTAATCAATGTATTCGCAGATTAGCTTTCATTAAAAAAGACAGCATTTCTTCAGTATCAAGAAAATACATAATGGTATCTCCTTTTTCTTGTTTGAATCTATAGGTTATACAAAAGTTGGAGAGAAAAATAAGATTCTGCCACTGTCTGAAAGAAAACCGATCACTATCAGACGTGGAAAGGACGCGACACTAACAGATTCTATTACCAAGAATATGGAAAACAGATAATGTTGAAAAAAAATAATTCCAGACAAACATTTACTAAAAAAGTTTGTTTTGTTATCAGATCCTTTTAGTACAGCTCAATAGCAGTGTAGGGATCCGACATAATGTTTGACACCAGAATGTGTCAAAAGTATAAGCACAATCTGATATCAAACAAAAGTCAGGAAAAACTC
>JAUEKY010072966.1:0-10904 GCA_031833965.1 Scyllaea pelagica
AGTATAATGTGGCCTTTGGAGAATAAGATACTTTTTAGTTTCTGTGTGTGTGTAGGGGGGGGGGGGAGGCATGAAATGTGCTGCTTGTTGTAAGGGAGGGGGAGAGAGCAAAATGAGTTTAAGAACCAATGATGTAGTCTATATCACTGTGATGCTATAGATGTTGGTCTTTGCATTGAGGTAGTATTTCAACCTATTTTGAAAGATCTATCGCTCTAAGACTAATTCTCTATTTAGATTGTTTGAAATTCTCCAATGAATATTCAACAGTTAAGGATTCTACCTTTGTAAGGAATGATCAAAACAAGATCATCTGAAGTTGATGCTGCTTGTAGCTTTGATATGTAAAGGATTTTCTACCTCAATAAGCATCCTTAACTGAATGAATCTTAATATCTTCAATTTATTTTTTGCTGTGACATTGTGTTATCTTTAAGAGGATTTGAATTACTTTTTAATTATTTACCTCAATGTAAATGGTGTGTAAATCAAAAGGAATGCAAAATTCTTGGTTTTCACTTAATTATTGATCTGTTTCTTCTTTCAGTCATGACAAAAATTCAAACAAGAATTTTAGTAAATTTGTTTGCTTTGTTTTGTTTTTCTACAAAGATTCCATCCGTGAAATGGAGTGATATTGGAGGTTTGGTAGATGTGAAGTCTGAAATCTTGGATACCATCCAGTTACCCCTTCAGCATCCAGAACTCTTAGCAGCAGGTCTACGCAGATCAGGTAACTGCTGCAGTAATGTCATAGATTTAGCATGATTTCCTCAGATGCTTTTCATACATACATTTTATCATGTAATGATGATAATTTTAATGCTCATTTGTTTAGCGCAGCTTATCCTGCTTGCAACAAGCTCTAAGTGCTTAAATTTTACACAGCAGCTATCTCTTTATATATGGTGCTTGGATATGACTTTGAAACACTGATTCAACAAATCTAGACCTGAAGTATGTTGCTCTACTGCTAGTTTAAAGTACCCCCCCCCCTCACCCCCCATTGTACCACCATTCTCGCACACCCTCCTGCTATTTGCTGTGGAACAGTTTGGTTACTATTTAGAAACTGAGGTATCTTGTCATATCGCCATGTACTTTACAGGGTACACACGTAAAGTTGATTTGGAAAATATGTCCCATTTTACCACCTGCTCAAAGCTGTTAGTGTTAGGGTAAATTAAAACCAACTCTCACCTCTCTACTTCTGAATTCGCCTATTTGGCACAAGAAAAAGCTGTGATTATCATCCAGACTCCCCCATTCCATCTGTTTCTATATCGCGTCTAGCAGTGTTATCTAATCCTGTCATAAGAGGGGCAGCAAAATATTCATCTCTTTGTTGACCGTTATGAAATACTCTCACTGTACCTCCATTCTCACTATAGTGCCAGAATTCTAATAAACCCATAATTGGCAGTATAATGAAGTTTCAGTGTATTGTTAACATCATGTTTAAGATTTCTCATATTGAATTTAAGCCCTGTTGGGTGCAATTATCTCCAGATGGTTTTGTACAAACTGTAATCATATTGAAAGAGATATATTATTTTTGTTTAAGTTCTGCCCATTTTTTCATATTGTCAGAGCTCTCACTTTCACATGTCCTCATACAATATTTATCTGAATAATGCAATCTTGTACTATTTGTTCCAGGTGTTTTATTGTATGGTCCACCTGGAACAGGAAAAACCTTGCTGGCCAAAGCAGTCGCCACAGAATGCTCTTTGAACTTTTTGAGGTAAGCCTTGGCCTTATCTGTACAGAAACACTGATCCTGGTTGATAAAAGCTTACCAAACTTGACTGGATTGGCTGATAGGAAGTTTTGCATTGGTTGGACAAGTCCACATGGTTACAGAGCTAGAACTACCAACAATAGTTGATTGAATTACCTCACAAAAAGGACCTGAGGTTTTGATGATAGTTGTCTCTCTGCTGATCGTGTTGTGTAACAGTTAGTTAATTTAGATAATTCATTCTTTTACTGTTTCGTGTTTTATTTCAGTGTAAAAGGACCTGAATTAATCAACATGTATGTTGGTCAAAGTGAAAAGAATGTCAGAGAAGGTAATTTTATCCATATTTTGTTGTATGCTTTTCCTTGCTGCGCCTATTTATATCTGATATCTTTGGTATAAGGGTTTCCTAATGTGATATTTTTTGTTCTTGTTTTATTTTTTTTTTCTTTGTTTTTTACACGTCTCCAGCATAAAACAGAATAATGATATTTGATAAATTTTAAAAAGTCAGAATAAAAGACTCAATCTAGTCTCTCCATTAATCAATAAACTTGTTGCACATTAAATAAGAAATCATAAGTTTCATCATTGTCACTTGTCAAACTGAAGAATAATTTAGTTTTATATGGCAGCTGTTGAATTGAAAAGTTTTCTATTGACAACGTTCCTCTTTTATAAATCCACTAGTCTTCAAGAAAGCTAGGAGTGCTTCCCCTTGTGTGATATTTTTTGATGAGCTGGATTCCTTGGCTCCCAACAGAGGGAAAAGTGGGGATTCCGGTGGAGTGACAGACAGGTAGATTTTTAATATTTTTGGGCATAATCAAGAATCAGTAGGTAAGATTAGTTGTGTAAGATTATCAATCTCCCTGCTCACTTTTTTTATATTCCTTTACATACAAAGAGATAACATAAATTATTGCAGTTTTGCAAAACATCTTTATTTTGGTTTTAAGTATAGAAGGATCTAAGTATAACCCCAACCCCCATAATTCAGTTTGTCAGAATAAAGTTTATTGTCTTGGAATCCAAACGCCACCTTGGCAAGCCTGAAACTGTTTTTAAGCTCCTTACATCTCATTCTCTATTTGTGTGGCGGCGAGGGAATAGCCGGCTTAAGTTGCACAGACTGTTATTGAGAAAAACGGCTTCAAAGTCAAAATTTTCATCAGCGGTCGATTTCTAACGAATAGTCTATTCTGTTACTTTAGCTATTCATGTATTGAAAATTGTCATTCATATTGAATAAAAACAACTTAAAGTATCTTATCTTAATTTTTTTCCAAGACCACTACTAGTTATCAACTTTAATTCATAAAAGCATTGTGACCTGCCATCATTACCTGTCTTAAAATGCAAATTTTTGTTTGTTTTTGTTCTTAGATATGTCGAACGAAATACCATTCTATTTGTATGTTTCTAAGCTAAACAAAGGAAACATCTCAAATGAATTTACGCAACCTAGTTTTAGTGCGCATCGAACAAATCCGCGACACAAGTGTTCTTATGTTTTACAAACTATCCTCTGGTTTGGACCGAATTTGATAAACCCGTTTATCTTTTTCTGAGAAATTTTCTTCATAGAATATTATCATAAGGCATAAAGATAACGGCACAAAAGAAATTAGATGATTCTAGTTCCCACTGTTTGAGAGTGGGAAAAGAAAACATTGGTTAGTTTGCAAACATTGCAAGCATTGCTTCCATAGGCAATCTTGTTCGTTAACTAAACTTGAAAAGACATTTTAAAACACTGTCCAATATATTGACCGACTGTTTTAGATACAAAACCACTCAATATGAAAAATATTATAGAGATAACTAACTAGGTGACAATAGTTTGAATTTAAGTGAAAGGTTTGATAGTCTAGACCTGCCTATGTCTAGTGCGGCCAAATCTACTCTCACCGATCAGCTGATTGCAGAGCAATCGCACAACTTAAACCAACACCAACAATTCTGGACACCTAATTTGTAACGATGATGATTTTAATCTTTTTCATACAAAATAGAGTACACATTTTTATTTTTTCATGGTGGATTAAAAATTGTTTACTTCCTTTATGTGAATAGGAGCGGGGACTGTCTGTATCTGCCGACGACTCACTGAACTCACTGTCAGCTTCCTCAAACTTTAAACGCGATTTTCTCAGTTTCACCCCATCCCACCCAGCAATCTTCAAAACTTCATATCTCAGCGTCTGATAGACCAATTTTGTTCAAATAAAGAATAAAATGTTCAGTATAGTTAGCAGTTGATGAAAATGTCAATGACTAAAATTACACATATGGGGCATTAAGCTGCTTTTTCCCCTGCCACCACACATTTATGTAATTTTAGCCAGTAGATGTCTTAATCTTAAGTTTTAGTTGAATTTTTTTCCTCTTTCCTAAGATTTCATTGAAATTTTCTTTTTCTCTTTTTATCCATGGAATATCCATAACATAGAGTAGTGTCCCAGTTGTTGGCAGAGTTGGATGGTCTTCACGAATCTCAGGAAGTGTTTATCATTGGTGCTACCAATCGCCCTGACCTTCTTGACCCTGCCCTGCTTCGACCAGGTCGCTTTGACAAGCTACTCTATCTTGGCATCAGCAAAGACAAGAACAGCCAAATCAGTATTCTGAAAGCACTAACAAAGAAGTGAGCTTGTACATGAATTATATCGTAGCCGCATCTCTTAGTTCCATGAACATATTTCAAAAGTCAGCTATCTATATTTAATGGGAAAAAAACCTATTTTTGAATAGTCAATGGGGATGATGTTTGCCCCCTTGAGTTATCAATAGTTGTGATTAGTAAGATGATAATGATGATGATAATAAGTATCACAATACTCTGATAATATAATAATAATAATGATATCCATATAATAATTGTGTTGATAATGATAATGGGAATGATGCTTATGATGACACTGACACTCAAAAGAAATTTACTTTATCATTTTAGCTCTATAACTTATGTCTATGTTATTGAATTATTATTGTTTTATTTTTTTCTTCAATTTTCAGGTTCAAGTTGGGAAAATCTTTAAACTTGAAAGATGTTGCTGAAAATTGTCCAAGCAATTTGACAGGTGCAGATTTGTATGCACTGTGTGCTGATGCCATGCTCAATGCAATGAGACGCAAAATAATGCTCTTAGAAGAAGGTTTGTGTGAAATACTTTTACTGGTTTTGTTTTGTTTTTTTTTGGTTTTGTTTTTTTATTCCTTTCTCCGTTGGTATGGTATTTGTTATTAAGGTTACATTGTGTTACTTTCAATGAAAAAGGGTTCTAGTGTAAAAAATTGTGTGATTTTATATAGTATACTAGCTGATAACCCCGCGAACTCGTGGATGAGAAAGCACAGTTTTTCAGTGTTTTTTTCATGTTTGCACACAAAATAAGACGGAATCTTGAAACACTTCTACTGAACGCCTTGCTTCGGAAAGGAAGTGGTTCGCATTAGTAGCCATTTCGACGTCTTTAGATATGCACTTATGCATTTTAGCTTTTAATTTAAAGAATCGGCCTTTTTTAGTAAAAGTAATGCTCCCACTCCAATCTTCATGAAAAAATACACCTGTATGCCAATTTTCATTGTTGCAGGTAGTGTAGAAAGACTCGGTTAGTGTGGCTTCATTTTTTGCCACCGTCAATTAATAATAGATGCTGCTTCAGCATAGACTGCTTGGAACCAGCTGAGGGCACCCACTTACTTCATCCAAATCACTATGTGCACTGAGTTGGGTTGATTTTTATGTTGCTGTCTCTGTAGCATTTTAGAATTAATCACCGGTTTCATTGGCACAAACGGGTGATCATCCACCTCGTAACTCGTAATTGGTGGTCATAGGTTGTAAAATTCAGTTTTTAGCTGCTGCCCGCCATGCGTTTCGCATTATGGGAACAGTGTTAAGAATCGTTGGCCTGGTGTCAGTATGTGACTGGGTGAGATATTCATGTGGAGTCCTCTGTTTATCTCTGTGTGGCAGCACGTTAACATGTCAGAGCACTCCGCAGGTAATATGACTATTAAGAGTTGAAACAGAGCGTTAAACCCTAAGTTTTAAACATTAAACGTTAAACATTTTAATCTTAGTAGAGTTCAACGCCCTTTGCAACTTTTCAAACTTAAAGTTAAAGGCTATATCCAGTTAAGCCTTTCCTGCCCAATGCGACCGTTTGCGACCAAATTTTATCATCTACGCTATGCCTAATGCGACTCAAGCCTGCACTTTCAAGTTACATGGACTGTGATATGATTTCTAAGATAAGGATTTCATCATTGAGCATGAGCACCTGCTCGTGGAAAGTACAGTTTGTGTTGCGTGTGCTTACGCAGCATATACTGTTCTATTCTCAGTTTCTTTTTCAAGTTTTGTTTTAAATGTCTATCTTGACCTCTTATTGATTATAACTTATTGACTTGCCTTTTTCTTGTATTGAAAAGACAAGTATCATATCCCTATTTGAAATCAGATTTCTATTTATGGTATGTTGAATATAATAGAGAATAAAAAGTCATCTTCCAGTCTTGAAAATACTTGATAAGAGGTGAGACACCCACAATCTTATAACACTAAGTTTAAGGCATGTGGAGATAAATCAGTAAATTCTTCTCACAACAGTCTTGATCAAATTTATTGAAAGCAATCTATTCCAAACAGGTTATTGCAGTGACTTTTAAAATTAGAATATTCTCTCTCATTGGTATCCAATCTCATTCATTTAAGATACATAACTATCTAACCCTAACTACATCCCATTTCCATCTGTCTGCACTCTGAGTCATTCTGTACTCTTTGGAGCGTAATGGTTTGTTTACCATCTATTTCAGGGGAAGGGGGAGAAGACGGAGAGGTGATAGTCGAGTGGCAAGATTTTAATGAGGCCTTGTCCAGTCTCACACCATCTGTCTCAATGGAGGAGCTTGCCAAGTACGAACAGATCAGGAAATCATTTGAGTCATGATAAATAATCAATGGTTTTATTAAGGGGTTTGAGCTTAATAAATTAAGGTGTTTATTGTATGCGGCTGCTAAGTAAAATTGTCTTTCCAGGTATTTCAAGTTACGTCAAAGGTTTTTAGTTTTTGAAAGGCCTGAAAAAATCTTTGAAGATTTGTCTTTCCTTTTTTGAAGTGGTAAAAAAAATTTTTTGTAATGTTTGCAGTTTATTTGGCTTTGATGAATGAAGTATGTTGAGTTGTTAGTGATAAAAAAGATGTTTTTGAAAATAAATTGTTTAGTGGCTTGATGCTATTTCTTTAATGACCTTTTGTCTGTAAAGTGTCTGGAGTTTTCATTTTGTTTCGTCATTTTTTGTTTTCCAGTTTTACTTATAATTTATTGTTCAGCATAGTAAAGAAGTCTCAATATATATAATTCCATACTCATACTTGGTATCAATTGTAGATATATGCTGCTATCTCCTTGCCATTGATATATTTGATGCAGGATGACAGCCTGTAATGTATATAGAACACATTTGATTAATGATTAAATATTATCTGTATTTGGGGACACTGTCCCGACATGTCTATCATATTTATTCTTATTTTTTTTGTTAAAATACAAATATTTCATTTGGGAGTAAGCACCAATTAGGAAAAGTCCCATTTTACTCTCCAGTTTGTACATTTATGTGCTATCAGAAGCCAGAATGTAAATAGAAAATGCTTTGAGTGTTACGATATATACATTCTTGTACAATTTTACAAGCGAAAATGATGCAGCGTTGATATAAGAAATATCTCCCTTGGCAACACATGTTTGCACTTAAAAAGATGAACCAGATTTTGCATTGTTCGAATTTCTACAAGATTATTGATATGTACAAGGATGTAGATTTTCAATTTCCTAAAAGACTTTGACTAAGTTACTGTGTGCAAATCTGACTATAAAATCCACTTGAGGAATTAACACTTCATTGATTCTGCCGAACAGATAGTTTGACTGTGATTTTGTGTTTGTTATGATCTGTTAATAATGTTTAATCTTTTAATTTATTATAATAGAAAAGATCACTAGATGAGGAAGTGCAATCTGTTTTCATGGAAATTTTTTTTCTATTTTGAATTAAAAAAAATTTTCTGGGCAAATGAAATACAACTTGGTGGTTGTTGTTTGCATTGCATATTACTAAAAGTATCTACTTTTCAATTTGCTTGTTAATGCTAAGGACTGCCCCTGTAGTTTTTTTGCAAACAAAGTTCAAAATTTTGCTAAGAAGATAAGAAATTTTGCCAAAAGACAATGTACAAATTTTGCAAATATTTAGTACAGAATAATAAGAAAAAACATGCAAACCCAAAGGAAGTTTGCTGGATGTATGCATACTACACTTTATTAAATTATTACAAAAACACCTATACTCACTAGACCTATGTAACACAGCAGATAGTGGATAACTCTATGCACAGGGCACCTAAACAAAAAAAAACAACCAAAAATCATTGTGCCATCTATGATTATGATGAAAAGAGGATTTGTCCAAAATTGACAATTCAGCAAGATTATGCTTGCAGTGGCAAATCTTTTCCTATTTTTTTGCCACTGCAAACTGCAAAAAACACAGGGCCAGTATAGACAAATGATGTGCCAATTTTGAGGACGTGAATCATCTCCACTCAAACAAAGATAAACATCTAGACCCTAAAGCACCACAGACTCCAAGAAAACAGCCTTACAACTCCCAAAACAATCACTGGACCAGACGCCAACGGTCAACAAGATATAGCGCCTGCCTAAAATAAAAATCAGTTGATTGTGGGTTCAATCTCTGAGAGAATCATTTGTTCGGCATTGTGGTAACTATGTTAAGACACTTGTTGGCTCAGTGTCAGTATCATGTGACTGAAATATTTGAGTGAACCCTCCTTTTTTATCTTTGTGTGGCAGCACATCAAATTGTCCTGAGAACTCCACCTCTGTCCGGCTTATAGAGTATTGAAAAGGATGCTTAACACTATGGATATCCGGTGTCCATTTCAAGACCGTACTGTAGTTTCCTTTTGATTTGAGTCTCCTTAGACTTAGCACTGAAAGTAAGTATGATGAATCTTACATTCAGATTCACAGCAGTGAGTTCCATAATAACATAAATTTCAAATGTACTAAAAAATAGGAGACATTTTCATTCATCATTTAATACATTTATTTTGCACATCCCTGCAGTTAATGATATCAACTATTTTGAGAAATCATTTGGATCCCTCTCTTTTCGTCAAATCACTGGCTTATCTTGATAAAGCAGATTTGCTTTGGCATCACAATCAATAAGAGAGACATTAAAATAAAAAACAAGAAAAAAACTTCATCTGGATATGACATTCATTTTTATTATCCAGTTGCCTAGTTAATCATCAATAATGAGTTTTTAAAAACTCGAAGGATTAATTTCCTTTGGTCTAATTACTGGATCAATATCAACATGAATATTCACTGTATATCAATAATTAAAACATGAACAATTAATAACAATACATACAGTACATGATTCAAATACAATGATCATAATAAATGCAGTTTATAATGAAATGCTTGATACTTTTTTTTCCAAAGAGACTGGAAGGCTAAAAAAACCCTGAAAGTGAGAGCATGCATGCTTGCCTTGCTTTAAATAGACCAGAAAATTGATTATTGTGCTAATAGCAGGTTTAATTTTTGGGGGATTTTTCATTTAAAAGTAGTCCAAATACATAATGTTGAAATCTTAATGAAAACCTAATAAAAACAACAATTGTGTGGCTCTATTTATAGATAGAGATACGACATGAAAAACAATTTCAGTGCAAAATATCAATTTCAAGCCTCGTATAGCAAAAAAAAAAGTATTCAAAAATAAGCCATATCACATACATGCAGCATGAGACCTAATTGGCTTTCACATGCAATATGGCCTTAGACCTGTTGACGGTGGGGTAAAATGTGTGCTATGAAAATTTTCCACGCAAGTGTCAGGTCATAACCCTCTGACTCTGAAGGACTTGATTGCAATTCTGAGGGTTTTTACCCACACTGAGGGGTACTGAGCAAAGCCATCAAACAATAAGTAGGCTTAAAAAGCGAGTGTGTGCTATAAAAAATTCCAATGAAAAACCTCTCAAATTTGTTTTGAACTCATGTGGCTCCACAACTTTATGCCAGCACTGACCCTTATCTCCAAATCCTTCTGGCTATTGTGAAAAAGCACCTCAATCCTGCAAATAAATTTGACCTAGGCATATCTACAGCGCCTTTGTCTCGGCTTACACAGCGAGATGAGGAGAAACGTGAAAAAAAGTATGGGTGTTGTAGGAAACAACAAATAGGGCTTTGAATAACAATTGATCATCTGGAGTCCTAGTCCTATGCTTTACTTAGTGACAAGCTCAAGCAGACAGAGAAGACTAAATTTAGGAAGCAAATTTAGGAGACAGAGAACATGATAGCAGAACTTAAATTTGAGGATGAATCTGAGATTAGGACCAGTCCTTTCAAGCCTAGACAAAGACAGTCTTAGAACACAACATTAAAAGACCACAAGGATACCAAAGTAGGTCATTTAACGGTAAACCCTGTTATCTATTATAAAAAAAACTCGCTTATTTTCTGCAAAACCTACAAGGCTTATTTGGAAACAGATTTTGGTGTTTGAGGGCTCAAAAAATTCCTCTCGGCCCAAACTGCACCTTAGGATGATTTTGAGTTAACAATAATCAACAGTTTTTGCGTAAAAAGGCCGGCAAATTCGACATTAATGGTATTTGTCGATGTAAAAACGATCCATGACAGAAATGATTTATGCCAGGTACATACATGAAATCAACTAAAAAAAGTATTTTCGTGCTTTCAGATTCTAAAATTTATTGAAAAACAGGGAATCATAATATGTTACATAATGATTATACAACTAATTTGTTATCTTAAGAGAAATTTTCCCTCAGGCAATACAATGTTTTTTAAAGATTGATAATGAATTTTACTTTGAACGGAAGGTTTACACCAATGTCAACCATCTGACTAACTTCTCTGGTGTGTTGCGTGTGCGTAGTGAATAAAGCTCTGACGGCAACCGCATTTGTGAAGTTAGTTTTGTCAGAGTGTGTACTTTGATGTGTACTGTGTAGAATGAGAGAGAGAGAGAGAGAGAGAGAGAGAGAGAGAGAGAGAGAGAGAGAGAGAGAGAGA
>JAUEKY010073077.1:0-10904 GCA_031833965.1 Scyllaea pelagica
TAAAAGGGGGGAAGGGGGGGGGAATGGTTCATTGTTATGTCATATTACAAGCAGCCTCCCTTGAAAAAAACTGAAATATGTTTAAACTGAAATAAAAGACCCAGGTCCGTTCAATTTCGGCTAAAACGTGTTTCACTGTAGTATGTCAATTCTGATTAAAGATGATGAAATGTAGACAGCATGGTATAAAGTGCCCAGAAAGACCATGAAAGATGATGAAATAGTCTTTTAATGATGTTTAAGTTTTTGTGTCCAATTTCACCTCAGACGTCAAAGCAGACCTGTCAGGCAGTCTTTTCCCAATACACATCAAGATCTTTGGGAAATAAATTGATATGGGAAAAGAAATAGAAATTCTTCCCCTTTGAATTAAAAAATAGTTCAAGGCTTGTGGCCCAAATTCCAAAGGAATGAAATGCTTAATGATACAGTAATGATTTAAAAGGAAAAAGAAAAAATAATTATTGTCATCATTTTCATTCTCCTCACCAACATGATTGTTATCATCCTAGTCTTCATCACTATGGTATCATCATTGTTATTGCCATTGTTGCCACCACCATGATTACCACCATCATCATCATAAACCTCAACACTATCATCATTAGCATCATCATCATCATTATCATAAAAGAAATTCTGTTCTACTGTCAATTCAATACTCAGCGTGGAGACTACTGACCATTATATCTTCTGTGAAACTGGTTCCTGAAAACATTGAAAAAAAAGATAATTGAGAAATACCTACCAAAACAAACAAAAATAAGAAATAATAAGATGAAAAAATATCAACTTATCATTAGTTTTTAACTCATATGAAAGCAAAAATTATGTATGCTAATTTTATATTTTGTCAATTCTATATAAATCTATATTCTATGTCGACTTAGGAGCCTTTTTTTGTACAGAATGCCATCTTTTCCTTTGAATTTATTCACCTTGCTATATATTGTTCAGGCTAAAGATCTCAAGATAGAACAGATAGATGAAGACGGCCTTTTTGACCTGGTGAGAACCCTGCCAGGGAAGACATCCAAGTATGAATTGCAAGCCAAAGAACAACTCAAGAAGGTGAAAGGAACAAATCATTATTCAAATGCTAGTGTTAATTGTTCAAACTAGTCAATGAGGTTGCAAACTTGCGGGTCAGAAAGCAGTTTGTTTTGTTTGAAATTTTGTGCTAACCATGTTTGCCGCACAAAATGAATTTGTGCCTTGAAAAATCTCTATTGCTTGCCATGCTGCGGCTAGGAAGTAGTTTGCATAGGCCAATTCGATGTCATAAGAAATGCATTAATGCATTTAAGCTTTTGATTTAAAAGATCGGTCTCTGTTCAAAGAAATATTATTACCACTCCAATCTTCATCGTGAATTACACAATTATTCCAAAAGAAATTTTTCACCGTTGAAGGTGGTGTAGAAATGCTAGGTTAGCATGTCTTCAATTTTTTTCCACCGTCAATTAACAAAAAAAAGCTTGGCATAAATCAAGAAAGGTCCCTAATAGAAAAAAAAACATGAATAACAAGAACAAATGCAACTCAAACCTAAAATAAAACAAGCAAAAACAAAACAAAAGCATAAAGTGTTTGAATTTATTCTCGAATTGATGTAGTCAACTGCTAGGTGTGTTGTGTACGACTTCACTTGCAGGAGTGTGATGGGTAGAGATTTCACCTGGATGCCCTGTTACTTCACTGTCTGAGTTCAAGTTCTATATTGTTTGGAACATGTTTTGTATTTTGGACTCCTATTGGTCTGTGGGGGGAAGTTTCTATGAAAATAATTCGTTTCCATCATTACTGAATTAATGCGCTTTGACTGTAATACTCAGTCTGATCACTTGCTTAGTTTACTGGAAGGAAAAAGAAAGTGCTGACAAGTCTTTTATATTACTAGTCATCTGTAGGGATTAGACCTCTAATGAGCAATTACCGAATTACAGAATTAAGAATAGCTCTGATTGTACGAAGCTATTTCAACTCCTGTTTTTTCGGAATAGTTTTTTTTTATATTCTTTGTGCAATTCACTTTGTATTTTACCTAAAATGTTCTACAACATTTTGTCCTCAAAACGTCCACAAATAACGCAAGATTGAATTTTCAAGGTTATGGTGAAAGTTATGCTGAATTTTTTGGACTCCAGATAACCTTTTTACTGAATTAAACAATACATAATACACCAAATGATAGTTTTATAGATTGGCATCTCAGTATATGTAAAGCAGTGGGGCTTAGTTTTACAGTGTTCAAAGTTCTCCTGTTTTGTAATGTGTATGGCCCAAGTGTTGAGTATGTCAAATTCATAACAGCTGACGGCACAAAAAAAGTTTATCAGAAGCAAAAGATTAGCTGTAATCTCTGAATGGAAGCAGATGGCAGTGTAATCTGTCGTAGCGCTTAGGTTCTGAATAGAGTTGATTCAGAGCCTATGAAAAGCCTAAATTTATTCAGTCCATTAAAAGCCTTAATTTATTCATACCCAACACACCTATCAGTTAACTACACCAATCAGAGAATAATTCAAACATTTTATGTTTTTGTATTCAAACATTTTATATTTTTCTATTCAAACAGGCACAGTGAGCTAGCAACCTGCTTGTCTTAATCTCTTGGCTCAGAGTTTTCCTGACTTTTGTTTATTCAGAATCCATTAAAAGCCTGAATTTATTCAGAGCCCATTAAAAGCCTGAATTTATTCAGAGCCCATTAAAAGCCTGAATTTATTCAGAGCCCATTAAAAGCCTGAATTTCTTTAGAACCTATTAAAAGCCTGAATTTATTCAGAACACATTAAAAGCCTGAATTTATTTAGAGTCCATAAAAGCCTGAATTCATTCAGAGCCCATTAAAAGCCTGAATTTATTCAGAATCCATTCATTAAAAGCCTGAATTTATTCAGAACCCATTTATTAAAAGCCTGAATTTATTCAGAACCCATTAATTAAAAGCCTGAATTTATTCAGAACCCATTAAAAGCGTAAAGTTTGGTGATTTTAATGGGGTAGAACGCTTCCATTCTCTAGAATGGGAGTGGAATGTGGAAAACGCAACTGATGGACACTCGTCAGTGCTGGGTTTGTTCTTTTGCACGGAGTCCACATTCTTGAAATGTTGTTGTTGTCGTTAATCCCTTTTTGCTGTGAGCTGTTAACTCTCAACAGTGCAATGCCTTTCTCATGAAGCAGCAGGTCTTGTTCACCATATTCTTGGAATGAAGTCTGTTTTTTATTCGCTGTTGATATTTATACAAACAAAGGACTCACTACAAAATGGAAATATGATTCATAGATTAGCATAAGATATTATATGTATGGTACAATTGATTGATTTTAGAGTACTTTACAGATGATGTGTATTTTTTGTATGGAATATGGTCTTCATAAAATAGAGAATCTTACTTTCTTTTTTCATTTTCAAAAGCCTCATTTTTCTTCATGTTCTGCAGGAAGAGTCGTTGAAAGCTGAGAAAGAAAAGCCAACCTCGTTGAAGAAATTAGAGACATTCCAAGCTGATAAAAACAAAGGAAGCTCAACGTCAGCCAAGCCCCTTTTCACTCAGCTGAAAAACTCTGGTAGGTCAACGGAGAATATGTGTAATGGTAAATAGAGAATTTGTGCAATGTCATGGTAAATGGAGAATTTGTGTAATGGTAAATGGAGAATTTGTTTAATGGTCAACAGAGAATTTGTTTAATGGTCAACAGAGAATTTGTGTAATGGTAAATGGAGAATGTGTGTAATCTTAATCTTATTCCTTCTTCTTCTACCAGTAAAAGCAAGCTGTCTCTTTATTTTTAAATCACTAACTCTCCCTTTATTGATGATCTGCTTACCTTCTCGTGTTTGGAAGATTGAGGGGTCTAATACTTGCAAATCATTAAGCCTCGCATCAGCAAATTGCAAGACTTTGTGAAATGAGGTGGAACCCGGCTCTAGTAATTCACTACACACACATTTATTACACTCTTGGACATAAGGTTGACCATATTACAATTATTTCTTGTTTCTTGAAGGTTTTACGACGCTCTCGGCACAATTTAGGCCATGTCAGCGCCCAATTATTTGTGATGGACTATACCTCAATAATTTTGAGCTGATGTTTTCAGATTTATTTGAAACTGACTTGTCTGGAATCATGAGAAATTATTAATTTGTGTACATTGTTTTTTCTCTCATTCAAAAAATTAGGAAAATAGGGGAAAAATATGTGTGTTAAAGAAATAAGGTATATTTTCTTTGAAAATCAAGCCACGGTTAGATGGTATAACGACAGGATGTTCAGCACCATCCTATATTATATCATGATTGTCAATATATGTCATCAATATATAGCTTTTTTTTCAACATTTTCAGATGAAAAACCCTCGAATACCTCAGAAATAACCCTGCCTGAAACGTCCAAACAAGACATCAGCCCAGGCGAAAGCTTGTTGTGGGTTGACAAACACAAGCCGACGTCTCTGAAGCAGATCATAGGGCAGCAGGGGGACAAGAGCAACGCACACAAGTTGTTGCACTGGATTCGGCACTGGCACCAGAATATCATCGTCAAAGGAATCAAGGCTTCGGGTTAGTGAAATGCTGACCAGGGCCTGGACTATTTTGATATTTCATTCTGTTATTATATCCTCTTCTAGAGCTTGATAACCAGTGGTTTTGGCTCAATGTTCTTTGAAAACTTTCTTAGTCTTAGCCTATTGAATTTTATCTTCTAAAGGGCTTGTTAGGTTTAAATATTTTGAATGGCTTACTTGTGCTGTTGTTTCATCTTTGGCATTTTGAGGTATGATGTTTGAAGCCCTTGTGCAAACAATCATGATCATAGTTTATTTTCATTAATGCTTTGTATTTAGTTGAAGCAAACATAAATTTTGGAATTTTTTTTTTCTGAAATAAACCCTTTCAAGTAATGGATAATTTAAATATTCAAACTATGAATATGTCATATTTTATGCCTTTTGCTGTGTAATGTTTTTTGCTGTTAAGTAGGGAGAGTTGATTAGCTGAAGTTTGTTGGGATTTGTGGTCAAGAGGTCGACAATTTTCTTTTAACTGCCTGGGGTTTCTGTGTTAATCAGTCTTATCAAAAGGCTCTACAGTCACATTTTCTCACTCCATCAAAGATAAATGAAGGCATGGTTGTGAATAGCATTATCCTCGCGGACAAAATATTTACTAGTGCAGACTGTAGTCTATTGTTAGATTAGTGTTTCTAGTGTATCTGTATCAATGTTTTTAGTATTACTGTTGACTTTGAATCCTTTCTAAAGTGCTGTGAGGTTGTCAAGTTGCTATTGCATGGAATAAAAGCTCTAATTTTTTTTATAATGATAAATCTCCAGTTTTTGTACCCTTTCTAAAGTGCTGTGAGCTTGTGAAGTTGCTATTGCATGGAATAAAAGCTCAAATTTGTTTTAATAATGATAAATCTCCAGCTTTTCCGGCTCTTCTTTTTTTTTTTAACTGTGCTTTCCTTTTTACCTTTTAATTTTTATAATTCTTGTCATTCTTATTTTTATTTGTGAAAAACTATATGTAATGTACATTTTTGGCTAAGATGCTCTGTCCTGCTCATTTTCAGGTTTTTTTCTTTATTGACAATCATTTTGCATTCCTGTTTGTTTATGAGATTAGTCCTTGCCTTGTCTTTATCTTGAATTTTGGTTTCAAATCACAGGTAACTTTTTTGGCAAAGCAGGCGGGGATGGGACGGGATTCCGGGCAGCTCTGTTGTCTGGGCCACCGGGCATCGGGAAAACCACCACGGCCACTCTAGTCTGCAAGGTAAGCCTGCATCACTCCTTGTATCATTTGGTGCGTCTGACATTTATGACAATTTTGCTGCTTTTATGGGAGTGGAAGAAATGGAGAGGGTCAGAGGGTGGTCATTTGTTATTTGTATGAACAATTGTGTTTGCCTTTGAGCCTAATGAATAAGTGCATACCACGCAATAATGATACAGTGTGTAACATTACTTAATGGTACTTCTGCTAATAAAGTATACGTGGAATTTGATAAAAATTGGAGCTTTGTTATTTTTTTGCAACCAATTTGTGGCAAATAGTGTGGGAACAAAATTTACAATGTTTTTACATAGTTTATATCATGGAGAGCGAGTGGTTTTGGAAGACTGTGAGAGTAAACTGATGAATGCTGATGTTACTTTGTTGGGATGAATGTTCTCGTTTTGTTTCAAGGACCTTGTGGTTTATCTAAATGGCGAAAAAATGTTTAATTATTCACCTCGCATGAGGAAAGTCATTATTTTTTCAATCATAGCAACAATTTGTAACAATAAAAACAAACTAAATGATAGGATGATGATGATGATGATGAAGATGATAACACTGAAATTTGTAACAATGAAAAAGCACATAAGAGGACAGTGATGATTATGCTGATAATGATGATGACAACAACAATGATGAAGCAGATGATGAAAAACCCACACAGTGCAAATAGATTGAATGGTTGCCTTCTATCTCTGAATGGCAAAGCGATTGCTAAGTAACTATACAGAATTTCTTAAATGAAATCCTGTTCCTTGGTCGCATCCTTGACTGTTGAAGAGATTCAGCCATTATTTTTAGGCTTGAAAATGTGGAATGAAGAACTTGACTACCTGTATGTATAAATTAAAATCATCCTAGCTGAGCTGTAACTCCAACAGTTTATATGATTCATTTTGTCTTTTTCTTCTCATTAGGAAGCTGGCTTTACTTATGTGGAGCTGAATGCCTCGGACACCCGTAGTAAGAGGAGCCTGAAGGAAGTCATCTCAGAGTCTCTCAACAATCAGACGCTGATGGATTTTGTGGGTATGTCTGTGTCATGGATGGGCCGTCACTGGCATACGTTGCCACTGACAATTTTATTTTGTTCCTGAAAGACACCTGTCTGCCGGCAAAATGATTGATGAGGATATATTTTTATTCATGTGTTTTAAGAGTGGAGGAGTCAGTGGCTCAGTGGTCATGACTCTGGCACTGAAATGAAACTCTGTGGGTTCGAGTAGGTTATATCATATTTGGACAAACTAACGTCTGTCATGAATAGTCTGCCAAACAGAGATACACTGAGGGCTCACCGGAATATCTCACCCAGTTACTTTATACTGACACCAAACCAACCAGTCTAGCACTGCTCCCTTGTGGAACGCCAAGCGAGATAGCTGTTATAGTGCTGTCTTTTTCGTCACGGGTATTTGTCAGCCAGGGACCGAACCCATGATCTCTTGGTTTTTAGATGGAATCTCAATTACTTGAACTTGAAGCGTTGGTAATTGTTAATTAAAACAGAGATTTGTTAGGATAGCTAGATTTGTATAATTTTGGGGATGTTATCATTTTTTGTTTTCCAGGAGAGGAGAAGAAGAAGGCGGACCAGCACAGCCAGCACCACTGCTTCATCATGGACGAGGTGGACGGGATGGCAGGCAATGAGGATCGAGGAGGTCTACAGGTTGGTCGTTCAATCTTATCTACAAAACTGTGCAAACCCTCCCTCTCTTCTTTTTTACCTTTATCCTTTTAACTCTTCGCTCACATACTTCATTGATCAAGGCTTTAGATTTTCAGTCAAATGACTGAATTCTAACGATACAGAGGGCCAATGAGTAATTTTTGCTAGCGTTTGCTGTTGATCAGGGCTTTGAATTTTCAAATGACCGAATTCCAAGGATACAGAGGGTCATTGAATAATTTTCACTAGCGTTTGCCGTAAACACAGGGGGGAAATTTCAACTTCTTATTTCCAATTGTAAATTGTAGTTGACAACAACGCTGTTAATAGCCATTCAATCAATTATTCACACATAACATACAGTGTGTTGTCATCTCTCTTTTGCTCTGCAGCTGCCTGGGTTGTGTTGGCAGGCTTCCTGTTTTGTGTTGCTAGCTACCTCGCTTTCTCTTCTCCTCTCTCTTGCCTCATGAGTCTCCACACAAACAGTATTTTTGCTAGATTTTTTTTTTCCAATAATGACGAAACCTCTGCTACTTGTCTCCTCTCTCTTACTTGGCATGATGTATTCTCGAACACACAGCGAGTGTGTCAGATCAGAGCATTTTGAGATACTTTGTTGATGATACACATGAAGTAGTCTGACCCATATCTACCAACCCTGTGCTTAATCAGTAACCGTCAATAGAGTGTCGGAATGCTAAATACGAAATATGAAATAATTGTTTTCATGTGTTTGAAAACATATTAAGGAGATGAATTTTCAGCTCTATTTACCATAAATTCTATGAACTACCATTCCATCTTTATTAACTTTTCAAGACAACATTGTTACAAACACTTGTAAGGATATTTTTTACATTCATTTCCATTTTATTTTAGTTATGAATAGATGTAACTTAAATTTCAAAATGGCAGAAGTATTTGCTGATTGATGTTCTGATCTACCAACCATTGAAAAGGGTGTGAAAAATAGGTTAAACCAGATGTGTTGGCTGAAAGAGTAAGACGAAAACAACGATTTGACTGCAATTTCTATGAAGAAACTTCCTAAGTTTTTACCCTCAGTCCATGTTGTTGATTTTGATAATGAAATAATGACAATGCAGTAAGACATGGATATTTCTGCTGATGATTGAGAGTTTGATTTGTGGTGGGCCAAAATTCTCAAGCTGAATGAAATAGGTATCCTTCTTTAACAAAGATTGTAAGTCCTTGCTTGTCTGTGTTTACTGGTCCAAGGGTTGAGCAGTCATTCAGTGTGATGAATAGTATTGTTTCTGAAAACAGAAGTTCCTGCTTGGTCAGTACCCCTCTATTTAGTATGTATTGATCATTTGCAGCAAAGAAAACTTAAGAGTTATTTTTGAATGAAATTTTAAGATATTTGGCTAAACTTATTGTGTCATCTTTATCTTGTGATTATTGACGATATGGCTGTGCATTTTGCTTGTATTTCTAAGCCTGAAAATTTCAGACAAGTTTTTAAGAACCCATTTACTGCCCTGATGACAGAAAGACCCCCAATTCATGCAAGTGATTGACCCATGTAAGGGAGATGGGCCTCAGGTAGTTAAGTATTCCATCACTGCCTTTGTGAGTCATGCAAGAAACAAAGGACTAAAGCACAAAACTGAACATTAGTAAAGGCTATGCAATGCTATTTAAAGAAAAAAAATTCTTGTCATTCATTTAGAAACTTTAAAGCTTTTCTCACCTGTCTTTCACATCTATTTCCAGGAACTGGTACAATTGATCAAGAACACAAAAATCCCCATCATCTGTATCTGCAACGACCGCAATTCCATGAAGATGCGAACGCTGGCCAACTATTGCTTTGACCTGCGGTTCCAGCGGCCTCGGGTGGAGCAGATCAAAGGGGCCATGATGACCTTGGCCTTCAGGGAAGGCTTGAAAATCCCGGCCGCAGCCGTCCAGGAGATCATTATGGCTTCCAACCACGATATTCGACAGGTGGGGACAGCTCTTGTCATTTGACAAGCTATAAATACTTAAAACAGTTTGGCTGTATCCCATACTTTTGGTTTTAACCCTACATAGCCAGCCGTCTTTACCAGCACAACCAACAGTACAAAGCACTCTCTTCTCCAGGGTAGCCGAGTAGAACCATATCTGCTGCTTCAAGAGAATGTCATTGTGCTGTTCAGAACTCACTTCTTTGAAATTGATATTGAAAACATCTACTTTGAATAACCAGGCAAAGTAGAAAATGTGTTGTCTTATTTTGGCTTTAATGTGCCAAACTGGCTTTGTAAGCGCAAGTTGTTGAGTGTCCGCCTCAAAAGCTGTAGGTGGCAGGTTTGATCCCACGCCGCAACACACCTAAGTCTTAAAAATCGTTTTTTTAGCAGCTGCCCACCACGAATCAACATTATGGGAACAGCACTAAGACTGGTTGGCTCGGTGTCAGTATAATGTGACTGGATGAGTTATTCATGTGAGATCTCCATTTATCTCTGTGTGGCAGCATGTTAACATGTCCAGAGTGCTCCGCTGGTGATATGACAAATACAGCGTTAAAACAGGGATTATACCATAACATTGAAATGTTTGTTTTTTTAATGTGCCAAAAAAGTGGTTTACTGGTGTTATTGAGAGATAATTCAGTTAAGAGATGAGCTTGTACAACTAAATCAAACTTATAACCTCGTGTTCATAAAAAAAAAATTGTACACTGTACCACCAGACCACAAGGCTTAACAAAGGATTGATGATTGGGCTAATAACCCCAAAATGCCTCAAGACATTAGACTTTATTCTGACATTCTGGAAAATACGGGGAGCGACCTATTTCACCCTGGTTTTCTCTGTAAACTTGAAAAAAATCACACAGTGAGAATCGTTTACTATTGGATTAGTCTATTTTTTCCCTTTTATTCAGTAATTTAGTAATGGCACAGGTCGCCTCCTGTAAAAGAAATTATCCGACAATTACTACTATTGAAGCAAAAGGAAATCTTGTTGGTCTTCTTATTGATGGACTATGTCTTCACCGCTGTCCTTAATTTAGTAATGACACAGTTCGCCTACCGTAATAAACTATCCTAGAATTACTACTATTGAAGCAAAAGGAAATTTTGTTGGTCTTCTTATTAATGGACTATGTCTTCACCGCTGTCCTTAATCGTAATAACTTATCCTAGAATTACTACTAGGGGGACACGGTGGCTCAGTGGTCATGGCTCTGGTGCTGAAAACTAGGTGAGGCAGGTTCGAATCCATCTGGGGAACAAGAAAATCACATAGTGATTTTTATCGCTAAAACCCCTAGAAGAACTTCGTATGCCACTCCCCTGATCCCTACAACATCGGTGGGTGGGATCTAGAGCCAAGTCCTATTGGAGACGGACGATAAACCCGGAGGTCCCGTGTTCACGTTGCGCACGTTAAAGAACCCTTGGCAGTTGGAAATCGAAA
>JAUEKY010073188.1:0-10901 GCA_031833965.1 Scyllaea pelagica
GTCTGGTGTCAAACACTATGTCGGGTCCCTACTCTGGCTTTGGTCAGTACAAAAGGGAAATGATAAACAAACAAACACTTAAACAGTTTCTCAACTCTGGTGTTTTGTCTTCTTTTCACCAGACCCAGTTTGATATCACAGTGGCTAGTGAGATCATGGCTGTGCTGGCCTTGACCACTGACCTCCGCGACATGCGAGAACGGCTGGGCAGGATGGTGGTGGCCACCAGCACGGCCGGCAGTCCCGTCACAGCCGACGATTTGGTGAGTTGGGGGCAGGGGAGAGAACCCTATGATGGATTTCCTCTCGTACCTCTTTTCATTTGGTCTTCTTTACTGCCCAGTCTTTTATCCGCTGCATGTCCCTTTCACTTTTGGCACTGTAATTGTTTGGAAGTAACCTAAACTTGAAACATGTTTTCACATGGATTAACTCATCAAAATGGGCTATTGACACAGGATTTGCTTTTTTTAATGTTTAAGTGTGATGAATTATTTTTAACATTTATTTGATCCATTCATAAAAGTTTCTTATTTTCATTATTCACTTGTGCCAAAGCAGGTTTACTTCTGCCTGGCTTAAAAATCAGATTGATTCATTTCAGTAGGAACCCATAATGTAAATTATGATATATAATTGATTTATCATCCAGAGTTTTTAGATTTAGTTGAGCAGTCAGATAATTTTGTGTGCTCATATATGTGGACCTGCTAAAAGGTGCTCTGAAAATAACAAACTAATGCTCTGCTATTCAAAGAACGAACTGTGCTAAGACTTGTTGGCCTA
The DNA here is from genome assembly GCA_031833965.1 of Scyllaea pelagica. Lineage (NCBI taxonomy): Eukaryota > Metazoa > Mollusca > Gastropoda > Nudibranchia > Scyllaeidae > Scyllaea > Scyllaea pelagica. Next base: position 787 of record JAUEKY010073188.1, read on the forward strand.
GTGTCAGTATAATTTGACTGGTTGAGATATTCTTGTTGAGTCCTCCATTTATCTCTGTGTGGCAGTGTGTTGTCAAGTCCAGAGCGCTCTGTCGGTGATATTACTATTACCTATGAAATGTTGAAACAGGCGTTAAACCTTAATGTTAAAATAGTTTGTCTTTTTTTCTTCTTTTTAGCAGGGGTCAACAGCTAAAGAAATTCACTGCTTCTGTCAACTCAATAATAAAAAGTTTCCATGTTTCCTCCACAGGGAGTAGGTGGAGCCCTGATGGTGTTGATGAAAGACACAATCCGACCCAACCTGATGCAGACACTCGAGGTGAGCTCTTGTCTTTGAATGTGTGCAATTCTTATTAATCAACTGTTTGAGCTTAAGATCCTGATTTATCAAGGTGATCTGTATGATACAAAATCCAGAACTCCAAATTCCTGGAAATCAGGAAAACACATGAGATTATCATTATCACACCTGCCTGTTTATCCACTCAATGATCAGTACTGTTTTATCAAGTTCATCATTTAAAGAGAATTACTATGTTAACCTTGATGAACGGTGCTAATTTACATTATTTATGTCCATAAGAATGGGGTCGAGAAGGTTAAAGAATGAATAGAATCTGTATAACCTATACATAAATCTATATAAAACCTGTATAACCTTTACATAAATCAATTCATGGGAAGAGTCAATTTTATGATGTCTTTAGTAAGGTGTTAGTAGAATGCCTGACACATTTGGCTTCATCAGTCTTTACCACTGTTCCAAGCTGCTACAAAGTAGATTTTGATGAGAGGCTCTTTACCCTGATGACTATGGAATTACATCCAGTGTGTGGTGCAGGCAAGGAATAAGTCTGCAATTCCAGACTTTACAATGAATTATTGGGGATGTGTATTGATATTCAAGGAAATGGCAAATAAGTGTCGTTAGTAAGGCTTTCACCCTGGTCATGAATGGGAGTGTGCTATGCTGATCACTGTGTGGCCTTGTGTTTTTGGGCATGATGATTCAGGATCAAATTTCCATTGCCAGACTAGTACATGCCTCTCTTTGTCAAATTTTGGCGGCTTATAATCAACTTAGAAAACTGAAGCTTTTAAGCAAATGGTAGAGTCACTTGTCTTGTTTATTTTTTAAATCTTTTTATTTATGATTTATTTCTCCTTTTTAAATCTGGTTTTTAATCTAATTTGTTCTCATACCTGTTAATAAAGTTATACAATTTCAATTTGGAATCAATACTTTACCTTTTATAGAATTTCTGTTCGACTATTTCAGGGCACACCAGTGTTTGTGCATGCAGGACCCTTTGCTAACATCGCCCATGGAAACTCTTCCATATTGGCAGACAAAATTGCTTTGAAACTTGTTGGGGAAAATGGATTTGTTGGTAAGAGTTACAGAAACTTGGGATCCATCATTATGTAAATAGTCACATTCAAGGCATTTTACTTGTCACCTTGATCTGATAGCCTTTTGTCTGAACCAAAATATCTTTTGCGTCTGAATCAAAATTATTGATGTATTGTGATATCTTGATACTAATCACACAAGTAGAAGTCTGCTTTATAAATTTTCATTTTCACTAATTTCTTTTTGATTGTTTCATCTTCAGAGTGTCTATTTCTAGTAAAGATGACAAGGGAATCCATGATTTTTAGAAAATGTCCATACACCCCAATTTATCTACCTTGATATAAAGGATTGCTTATAGCTACCAACAAAGAACAATGAGCAGTGTCATATTTTGACTTCAGTAAAAATGAGTAGAGTTAATCAGATGTCTGTCTACTATTTCATTTTTCCCACTGTACAGTGACGGAGGCAGGCTTTGGAGCAGACATTGGCATGGAAAAATTCTTCAACATCAAGTGCCGCTACTCCAACCTGGTGCCCAACGCGGTGGTGCTGGTGGCCACGGTGAGGGCCCTCAAGATGCACGGAGGAGGCCCCACTGTGGTGGCTGGGGTACCCCTGCCTAAGGAATACACTGAGGAGGTGAGGGCTGTGGCCACATGAATTGAAATACCTCATAGTTCTCATTCTATTCATGACTGCCCACTGGATAGAAGAGGTCAGGGAACAAGACCGACAGATTTTCCCATCACTACTAGAAATATTAGATGAAATTCATATCCGTGCCGGGTTTTTTTTTCAAATCATTAAACTCGTTGTGTTTGAATTAATTTTTCTTTTGCTGTATTTTTTTTTCTGTAAGAAGTCTTATTTACTGGGACTCTTGGTCTGCTTCAATTGGCGTCCTGGTGTGGGATGAGCTGTGATCATGGATGGGTGGTCACCTGCATGTGCCAGCACTGCCATTGTTTTAACAAAACAGATTTGCCTGCCAGCAAAATGATTGACATTTATTTATATTTTCACTTATATATATATTAGGGTATAATGTGTCCTGCATGACTGCCTGGCGGGTTATTTGAAAGATTATCCAACTGTTGCAGTTTTTTTTTTCCTTTGCTGAACTTTTACCCATAGCCGTGATTTGAGTGTCAGCTGTACCAGGAAATGCCACTCATCTCACCATTTTATCATTCATTCTGTCCCTAGCATTAGGTCGTTTTAAAGCTATACAAAGTAGTATCTTCATTCTATTCTCTTTTTTAAATATTGTTATTCTTAAATTAAGAATATTCTATTGGATTTGTGTAAATAAGCTTTAATCCCTTCTTGTTACATATATCTGAAAATTGCTCAAATTTTCAATTACCTTCCTCTTATTTGCTATTGATTTCCAGTTGATCACATTTAAAGTCTTCATTACAATTCATGTTTTTAGATGACCTTTCTACATTATCTCTACTGCTCCCATAGATTTTCATCCATGATGTCATCTGTTGTAGATAGGAAAAAGTCTTCCCTGCCTTTGGAATATTATTATTCTTCTTGACAGTCAGGAATGATTTTGCTAACCGGCTTCGTTGGCGCACTTGGTTGAAGGTCCCCCTCGTAATCGTTAGGTGGCGGGTTCGATTCCCGCATGTGACATACCTAAGTTGTAAAAATCGTTTTTCAGCAGCTGCCCGCCTGGCACTCGGCATTATGGGAACAGTGCTGAGACTAGTTAGCCCGGTGTCAGTATAATGTGACTGGATGATATATTCATGTGAGTTCTCCGTTTATCTCTCTGTGTGGCGGCACGTTAACATGTCCTGAGTGCTCTGCCAGCGATGTGACCTTAACTGTGTAGAAGTAGGCGTTAAGCAATAACGTTTAAACGTTGATTGCTTTTTTAGTTTTCAGTATACTATGGATTTGTTTGACATCCTGTGCGTTATGTGTTCCAGAACGTGGAGCTTGTGCAGAAGGGCTGCAGCAACCTGATCAAACAGATTGACAACGCCAACAAATTCGGAGTTCCTGTGGTGGTGGCCATCAACAGGTTTTGGTGAGTAGTCCCTGCCCATGGAAGACCATGGCTGTGGGGCTTTTAATGGAGTGACCACTGAAGGGACGTGATGAGTGGAGAAAGGGTGTTTGTACACCCTAACTGTACCACAAGTGTAGAATCCTGGATTGTGAGAAACTGCCAAAGGAGCATAAATCTCAGCCATAATGGACTGTCCACAAAATAGTCAATCTTCAAGACTTACCTGACTTAGTATATATTTGTAGTTGGCTAGATGAAAACAGATTGCTGTATTGAAAATTTAGCTACTCTTTTTACTCCTGTAGTTTCAATTTTTGGACATTTTGTTTTTAGATATTCACCATTTTCATCCTTTTCCTGACAATGCATCATATTAATTTTTTGGCATTGTGTCTTTAGAGAAAAAAGTAAATTTTGAGAGGAGGAATTGGAAATCAAAAATCCACAAAGTATACAATTAACAAAAGCCATGCTTTGATGACATCGCAGCGACATTTCCCAAAAAAGCAATACCTTTGTTTGAAATTGACCAAAACATTTCTCTCTTTTTTATCAAGATGATCTCTACATTATGCCCTAATGGATTGCCATTTTCTATACCCTTCAGGTCTGACACAGATGCAGAGCTGGAGGCAGTGCGCCAGCTGGCCAAGGAGAACGGTGCCTATGATGCCGTCATCTGCTGCCACTGGGCCAAAGGCGGGGAAGGGGCTGTGGATCTGGCCACCGCTGTTGAGAGGGCCACAGGGCAGGCCTCCAACTTCAAATTCCTCTACGACGTCAAAGTAAGTCTGTCCTACTCATACTTACAAGGGTTTCCCTTTGTTTTGTATCTTTCCCTTTCATGCCTTTTTGGGTTTTTTAATTAAATAGCCAAGTTCTCACTATCATCATTACTGTATCATAGGTTAGAATTTTAAAAACATCAAATGGCCACATTCATCCCAAGATCGAGTTAAATTATACAAATTTTCAATTTAGCTCTCATTCATCAAATTTGCTGGAGAGAGGTGAGGGGAGATAGATGTCTGAGTGGATAAGGACCCCACTAAAGAAATGAACTGTGCAGCTTAGGTTCAATACCTGCTTCAGCCAAGGTGTGTTTCCATGAGCAACCCTTATTGCGCAATTTGCTGCGGCACTGCTTTGTGACAGATGCCTGGGGAAAATCTGGTCTTTCATTGGATCTTAACCCAAGGGAAACATTTTCCTGAGAGGAGCTATATTTTTCATTTATCTATTTACTATGTTCTTAATGGTTTTATTTTGTACACCAGTGGTTTTTTGGGGTTTTTTTTAGTCTTGCCAAAAACTCCTGAGTTCAAGATAAAGACATAAAATCAGAAAATAATTAAGTTAGTCAGTATTGATATTTAGAATAGACCATTCAGTGAATTATATTATCTGAGTTTGCATTATTTCCTATTAATTTCTTCTGATATTCACAATTTTTTTCGGGCTTGCTTTTATAATAGTGCACACTTGTATTGGGCCATGGCAATTGCCATGATTTTGGCAAGACTAAAGAAAAAACCCACTGGTGTACATAATTAAACCATTAAGAACAAAATAAGTAGATAAATGAAAAACAAAACTCCCCTCAGGGCCACATGTCAATAACAACACCCAGGTTTTTTACTTTATAGGCCATTTGAATTTCAGCTTTATGCTGGCCGCTAGATTTTTGTAAACATCATTTCCAATCAATATGGCCTCTGTCTTTTCCACAATCCACTTAAGCTTATTTGCTGACATCATTTGCGATCGTCCTCTATACAGCGTTAGTAGACTAGCTTTTTGGTTTGCATATCTGATTGTAGAAACATGCTGTAAATTTGTGCTTGTCATCTGCATACATATGATAAGCTAAGTTGTGTTCTTTTTCTTGTGTCCTTTGTGTGTCATTTCTAGGATTCCATAGAGTCCAAGATCGAGACCATTGCCAGAGAGATCTATGGAGCCGATGGCATTGAACTGGAGCCACTTGCCAGGGAACAGATTGAGCGATACAAGCAGCAAGTATGTACTCTCTTGAAATTCATATGATGTTTAATCCCTAAGAGCTATTGGGGCTTTTGAACAGCAACATGAACTGATTTCTCTTTGGGGAAGAATGTGAGGGATGCTTTTTTTTTAGTCCAGAGGCTTTTTTATGTCAAAACTGTTTGATCGCAAGCCCTGTTTTGAGCGACAGTATTTCTTGCATATTCTATATTCCTATATTCATTAGGACCACTTGGAGACAATCTCAGAACCTAGGACTTGAACTGAAGTCCTTGTATTTTGTATTCAATACATCACTAAACTTCACTTATGTTGTAATTGTCTAGTAACTACTATCATATTTGCCAATGTACCAAGAAACAAATTGGTTGACTGTCAACAGCAGCAGAAGATAATTCAGTTGATTTGGAGTTGTATGGTAGAGACAATTGTTTGTATGACTGCTTGTATAAAATTATTAAAGAAGCAAAACTGGAATAAGTGCATTTTTACACTGAGAAGTTTCCACTTTTGAGATTTTCTAAATATTTTTCTAGTCACAGCAGCGCTAGGTCCTCTGTAAAACTCTAGGACTTGATGGATTTTTTATCCTGGACTGGGAATAAGCAAACTTGATTAAGTGTCCTACACTGAGAAATGTTCACTTTTGGAATTTTTCAAATGATTCACTCTTTTTTTACAACAAAAGTGCATTTTTCCCCCATGAAATCCTAAGAAGTATTGTTTTTTCCTGGAATCTGAAAAACTACTATTATGATAAACAATGGTACAAGATTGAGTTGATTGACTTTGTGCTGTTTTTCAGGGCTTCAATGACCTGCCCATCTGTATGGCCAAGACCCACCTGTCGCTGTCCCACAAGCCAGAGCTGAAGGGAGCTCCCAAGGGCTTCACCCTACCCATCCGTGAGGCCAGGGCCAGCATTGGGGCCGGCTTTATCTACCCTCTCATCGGCACTGTAAGTAGCGTCCTAGAATGTAAACCATAGGGTATTATTTATCAAACAAATTATGGCAGGAAACAATATCAGAAATAGTTGAAAAGAGAGGTGTAAATTGGTTGACGCTAAAAAGACTTGAGATAGAGATGAATAGCCAAAGTTTGTTCATAACAGCTAACCTTACACCACAAGGTGAAATAGGTTCAAAGATAAAGAAAGAATGACCTTTGCCAGTACTTGGTAAATTTCAGGCAAATATTCCATAAGACTTCAAGTAACACAAGGCTCAAAAGTATTTGAACTACCCCTTGTATTTTTATGTTTTAACGTGTTAGAAATGATTCCCTTCTCATTTTCTCTTTTTACCAATATCACCTTATGGCTTAAAATAGGACATAAGCTCAAGTGTAATCAAAGAATGATTGTATTTTTTTGGGGGGATGTATGAATGATAGGCTATTTCCTGAACTTGGACTTTCTGTCAAATGCACAGAAGAGGCTTTTTTTTTAATTTTTTTTTTTTAGTTTATCTAGGCAGTGGCTTTTTAATTCTGATTCAAGCCCCCATTCATTCTTTTTTTTTTTTATGGCTTGCCTTGCTGTTGATGTGGCTATTTGTTTTACCTAGAATAATAGTAGAAAGACTTTTTGAAATTGGTAAATCCATGTATCCAATAACATTTCTGTTGATTCGTCCTGACAGATGAGCACCATGCCTGGCCTCCCAACCCGTCCTTGCTTCTACGACATTGACATTGACCCTGACACCGAGGAAATAGTCGGCCTGTCATAATCATTTCACCACAGCCAGGAGGAGTCAGTGTGCAGCCGTTAAACTTTGTTGAGAACCTGATGTTGCTATAGTATAAAAAGTGTGTGTGTCTGGTTTGGAAATGGATTTTCTGTTCAGGCCTTGATGCTTGCTCAGCGTGTTGAATGCAATAAACCTTTACACAGAGAACATAAGTCATTATAAGGATTACCAATCTACTGATTCTAAATTGAGACAAAATATCAAACTATTTTCAAAGCAGGCAATTTTTTTTATCAGCTTTGTTTTTTTACCTTTTGATGATTTGTCTTGTTGATTTACAATGTTGTATTTTTGTCATTATCACAGAGAGACATATATTTCCTCATTTGTGGCTATTTATTTGGAGAAAAGCATAAAACCGTTTGTTTTTGTTTTTTTTTGGGGGGGGGGGTTGTTTTTTTTTTTTTTTTTTTTTTTTTTTTAATTTATTATTTTTTTTAATATTTTAATGGAGAGAGATGGTGGAATATATTTCTTACACAAATTCTATCTCTTACTCTCTGGCAAAGTTATAAAGTAATCAACACTGATTGAAACTTATTCGTTTCTCTTATCAGTGCAATACAATCACTTTTTTGGGGCTTTTTTTATATTTTATTTTTTTTATTCCTTTTATATTGTTTATTATCATTAATAGTTGTTGAATCGTGTTGTGTATCTGCCAAAATACTTTTGGTTCTGTAACTCCCCATGTGAAGGTTTTTCCTCTTGCAACATTTTAGGCTATGGCTTTGATGTAGAAATTGGTCAAGTACCCAAATGTTGTAAGTGCAGATATTTTTGGAGGATTTGAAACTCTGATAAAAGTCATTTCTCAATCAGTTTTTATTCGCAGCTTGATATTTTTGTATAGTCCAGCTGTGAATTTTGGAGTGTATGTACCAATGTTACATCCATGCTATCCTGAATCTAAGTTAAATTTGATTGAAATTCCTTCATGTAAATCTCTCCCTTCATTCTTTATTATGGTTTAGGTGTAAGGGGGGGGGGGGGGCTGTTTGCATTGGTTTTCAATGTAAATGAAGATTTGTTTAATTAACCGACACAATTATATAGCATGAAACATTCATAATTTGTACACAAGTTTGAACTGATTTTCCATTTTGGTTAGAACCTTTTCTCTATTGAATGGTAAACGGGATCTTTGTTATTTTCTCTTGATGTTCTATCATTCCAAACGACTATAAAAGTGAGTTTCTCATAATTTGAAGATGTGAACTGCCCAAAACTATTTTTTATTGGTGGAAACATTTTTTTAGACTGTGTAGACCAGGCGTCAATGATAATGTCAATAAGGACCTACTATTTTTTTCTCAATATTTTTGGCAGGTTTTTCTTTTATTGTTTTTGTTTTGCTAATATTTATGATTGAAACTGAAAGCCAGAGTACCTCTGTTACTGGAATTCTGTGTCTGCTTTGTTCATGGTGGTATATTAGTTTATATATCTGAATACATTCATAAACTTATTTTTATGTATTTTACTTCTATTACATTTGGGGGTTTTATTGTCGTTTATCTCACATTTGTTATCTTATACATTAATTTTGTAATTTGTGCCATGATAAGAAGCAAAGAAGTGTAATTTGGTTGTTTTTCTGTTTCATCAATAATATACTGTGGTGTGCTTGTGTTAGCAGCAACTGTAAAAGTGCTGTCAAGATCAGAGCGTCTTCCCATTCACTGTATGGTGATGTCACTTGATTATGACCATACTAAAGCAGCTTGTTTATTAAGATTAAAGTAGTGTTTCTCTCATGACAGAGGGGTTTGAGTTTTCCTTGACTTTTTGTTTGCATTACAGTGACACATGTGTAAACCGAAATTGAAGGGACCTGACTTTTTATTTCAGTTTAAACACATATCGGTTAAGAAATACATAGTTTCCTGATATGGAGTTAATGAGCAGCCAAACAATTCTTTTTACTGTTTTCGGTTTTGCCAATTTAAGGTTAAATGTGTTTCTCTGTACTTGGTGATTTTCCCAAAGGTTGAGGCCCTGAAGAACAAGGGGGTTATCAGGGTTAATGGACTGTTATGCTGCTATCCTAGGTGCGGTAATTTCTTTTTAATTTGCTGTTTACCTCTAAAATTGAAGCAGGCTGCATACCTTAAAAAAAAAGGTTAGCATTTCAGCTATGTAAAATAATGACCACAAAGCACACTCACTGTATAAGGGGTTCCAAGCCAGCAGCAACACTCAATAACTTGGACAAACTTGCAGCCTGCTAGGAGTGCTGGCTTGTGTGGGTTTTTTTTTGGACACAGACAATGCTGTTGCTGTTCAGGTACTCATTAACTCCTGAGTGGAGTGAGAAAATGTGAATATAAGGCTTTCTCCATGGACTCAATTTTGCACCCTGTTATGAACATCAAACTCGCTTCCTCACAATTATAACACTAACACCACTAGACTTCAAAGCCGCCGAACCAATCGATATTTTGATTTCTGATATTCTTAATTGGATATCGTCTTCTCATAGTCATAGGTGGATAAGAAACACCATATCAAATAAAGACTGCTGCGACTATTACCTGGACTCCATTTAGAGGTCATTGAGATATCTGGAGGGACACGGTGGCTCAGTGGTCATGGCTCTAGCGCTGAAAACAAAGTGACGCGGATTTGAGTCTGTCTGGGGAACAAAAATCACATAGGGATTTTTATCACTAAAACTAAAACCTCATATGCCACTACCCTGATCCCTATAACATCAGTAGGTGGTATCTAGAGCCTATTCCTATCGAGACGGACGATAAACCGGAGGTCCCGTGTGCACGTTGCGCACATTAAAGAACCCTTGGCAGTTGAAAATAAAAAAAGAGTAGGCCGCTGTCCGGGCAAAATTGAAATCCTACCACTACCAACAGAAGGTCAAAGTGGGCTGATCACCTGCTTGGCTTAATGGCATGATCCAGAGAAATTCCCTCTCACTAAGAGTCGGCCCTACACTGTAATGATAAAAGGGT
>JAUEKY010073299.1:0-17236 GCA_031833965.1 Scyllaea pelagica
GTGAGAGTAACCTAAACAGTCATAATGCTCTATTGAGGATATTTGGTTAACTTGTGAAAAGCAATATTCATGCTTGTTTTCAGTAATGAATAGGCAATGCTTATATAACACAAAGAAAAATTCCAAATGTATGTGGTTTATTCTGAAACCAAATAATAAAAGAGCCAAATTATATAATTGAAATTAATTCTTATTCATCCACAGTTAAGACACAACCACCACCAAAAACAACTACCACTACCACTACCACCACGACCACCCCAACCACCACTACCACAACTACCACCACTACCACTACACCCAGGAGGAGACCAAGTAAGTGAATTTTGCTTTGTCAGTTTTTCCTTTTTTTTTTTTTTTCTTTTTTTTTCTTCTAAATTTCTAATGGTTTGTTCACTTTTCCTAATTTGCAGGGTGTGTATCTGTTTGAATAACATAATGGATTTTTTATTTTTTTTGTCTTTCTTTCTTTCTTTTATTTCTCATTGTTTTCTTCCTAGAATGTTCTCAAAGCAGACAATCCTTTTTCTCCTAATTAAAGTACTTTCACTCATGAATTAAGGAATATTTCCAGATTGAGTAGGAACATAATGAAAATGATTGTCTATTTTTTTCATTCCTAGAATATAGCGCTACTGGTACTGATATCATCTTTATGGTAGACAGATCAGTAAGCAGTGAGAGGTTTGCTTGGATTACACAATTTTTGGCTGATTTCACGGAGCAAGAGAGAGTACAAATTGACTCTGGCAAATGGCGAGTTGGAGCAATGACATTTGATGATGGTCGCCCAAGAAGTGTCTTCCAACTGAGAGAGTGAGTTAACACCAAACCCAACTCTTCTTTTAATGTCAGAGTAGTATTTTGTTTGTGAAACAAATTTGAAATAGAGAGTAGATTTTGTCTCTTTTCTTTTAAAGAAGTGAAAACGGTTTCTGCTTGCTAGCACACATAGGTAGTAAAGAGGGTAGGTAGTAAGGTGGGGGTGGGAGAGGGGGAGGGGGGCAAGTAGGCTTTGCTGATAAAATTGTCCATTTATCTATCATTATACCTTTTTATAAATAAATCTATGATAAAGACATAGAATATATGACAGATTATTTTGCTTTTTTTTCCCCCACAATCTTTTAAAATTTCATTATAGATATAATGCTCCTCTGTAAAATATGAAAAGAAAGTATTGTAGGTTTTTTTTTCTTCTTTTATTTTAATGTATTGATTTTAAGCATGGTTAAATACTTTATCTGTTGATGTACAGTTACAATTTCAAGGATGAAGTACTGTCAGGAATTGGAGATCTGCAAAATCGCCCAAGCGCCAAACCACCAAGGGTTGGACAAGCATTTGATTATGTCAGACGCAATATGTTGACAGGTCGTAATGGTGACAGACCTCAGGCAAGGAACTACATCATTTTCCTCACAGGTAAATGCCCTTTTGACCAACTTTCAAATCAAGGAGGGAAAATTACTCAAAGAGGATATTTTCCCCCACCCCTCCTCCAGTTTTTCTTTCCTTTTTTATCTCATCAAGTTCGAGAGATTTTCTCAAAATTGTTAGCACTGCAGATGCAATAAGGAGAAAATGAATCAAATTAAAAAAAAAAAAAAGAAATAGTTCACATTTATATTGCCCCCTTTCTCTCTTAACTTTGTTACTTTAATAAAAACTTTTAAGTCCAAAATTTTCACTTTAGGTTGTTTTTTTTTATTTTTCCTGTATGTGATGACTAATTTCATTTTCATTGCTTTTTAATGAGACATTGATTTTTTTGCATGCTGGTTATAGAAATGGTTCATCCAACAGCAAACATATTATGTTGTAAATGATTCTTTCCCTGCTATCTTTCTCATGTTATTCCATACCTTATGGAAATTGAGTAAATTGTGATGACTCACTTTTTGTTTGTTTTTTTTGGAACCCCTGACTTTCATACAGTTTGTGATATTTATTGAAATGAGAACTAAAAAGACAGACCAGATCTTATAAAAGCACAAAATGAAATTGTATATAGGCATTCATTATATTATCCAACATAACATGATATTAGCAAACAAGTTAGAAGTCAATTTGCCTTTTCCTTCTTATTCCAACATTATTAATGAACAAGTGATATCATCACATTGATCAAATTCACCAACTCAGGCTAGGCCCGATGAGCTGGGATTTCCAGGTGTTTGCCCCTTTGTATTTTCAAATAGATTATTAAAATCCATAATATTATGTTTGTGTAACATCTACTTATGAGAAATAGAGTCACAACTTGTTTCTTGATTGATAAAGAATTCTGCCTGCTATCATGAGGTGGCTTGATATTGTTATTGTAAAAGTAGACAGGATCCAGTAGCTACAAAACAAGAAAGCCAACCCCCCCCCCCAAGAAAAAAAAAGAAACAAAAAACAACAAAAAACAATAAAAAAAGTGCGAGCTATGCATGTAAGATTCTCATGCAGTAATGACTTTCTTTTTTTTTAACCCTCGACAGGAAAAGAGAAGAGCTACAATGAAATAGATGCCTATGCCGCAGCAACTCGCCTTAAAGACCTGGGCACTGACATCTATACTATTGGCCTGGATATCAATGACAAAACAGAACTGGATGAAATCAGCTCTCGACCTGTGGAGGAACATGAAATGATCATCCGTTCTGTAGACGAGCTTGGAGAGGTTCCAGGAATCTTTATGTACAGCATGGAGAACGGTAACCACTCTTTTAATGTATTAAGTTAAGCCTCCAAACAAATGCATATTACCATTAAGTTTTTCTTGATTGTGACCGTAAGATATCATCAGTGACAATATCATTTTCTGACCTTGACTTTGATTTCTAGGTTTTCTTGTTTGTATAGCCATGAGTGGATTGTGTTATCTAGAGGGCAGTGTCTCAATTTATCACATCAATATGGAATTCCATAAATAAAAAAGAAAACCTTTTTAAAGTTCCCAATGACTAGAAAGAAAAACAATATTAGAGAATGTTGTGTTAGCAAAATGAATATGCTACAATATTGAAATAGCAATGTATAGTTCTATTCAATGTTGCACTTAAGTTCTGGAAATTTTTCCCACACTGAATCGGCAGCAGTGCTTATGTTTTATCCTTTTTGTCTTAACCAATTAGACTTATTGATTGACCTGTTTTTTACCAAATTTACAGCACCTGAAGCCACCACAAAACCAACCACTACTACTACCACAACCACGACTACACCAAGACCTACCATTCCTTATGAGGGTAAGAGGACTAAAAATTTCTTGACATCAAATTATTACTTTACCCTGAAAACAGAACTGATTGTGAAACATGATGGTTCTGAAATTTTGCCTCTGAAACAGATTATGATTATTCTTATTAGTTGAGGGATTGCTCTTTAGAAGAGAAAAGATAATATACATGACTCCATTTATAGAATATTTATCACAAGGTACATCACAAGCCATATGATGAAATATCAGTGAATGGATCAAGAATCAAATCCTATACCTGCTTTAAATATTGTCTTTTAGGAATATTGGAAATCTTTTGGTGCACTTGGAATTTGCATAGAATTTTATCATATTCTATGCCAGCATATTTTGGACTTGTGAAATTCAAGCCATTTTTATTATGCAATTAAGCAAATCTATCTCAAGTTAAAGAATTATTTGTCATGTTTTGTTGATACAAGAATGAATGCAACTTGCAATGACTGTGATGTCCCATTTCAGGAGAGTGCCAATCTAAAGGAGATGTTATTTTCCTTGTGGACACCTCTGGCAGCGTGGGACAATACAACTTTGAAATCATGCGTGACTTCATCAAAGCAATTATTAGTAACCTTGAGATTGACAATGGCTTCTTCAGAGTTGGTTTGGCCTCTTTCAGGTAGGTTGTATGAATTGCTTGTAAATAGGTCAAGCTGACCCATAATTTTGCAGAATAAACTGATCTGACATTAGCTTTAGTCCTTGACACATCATAGGAATTAAAGAATAACTTATCCCTCTAACCTTTGTGGTTCTATCTGTGTGAACCCTGTCTTGTCAGATGGGGATTTTGTCGGCTGCAATACATTGTAACATGTTTTTTTTACGGAGAATAAGGTTATTGTGTAGCAAAACAATAATCTGGTAACCTGGGTCAATTTTATTGGTTCTATTCATTTAAGTACCACTCATTTTTGTATTGCTTTTTGTCAGTTATAGGAAAAAATTCACATCGCAAAACAGAGTAAATGACAAATTCTTTGCACATGCCTGGATTTTTAACTTCTTACTAGGTGAAAGCAATATATACTTATTTCCAATAATTTGTCCATGTCTTATAAGAAACTCATCTTGCAAAAACAGCCGGTATGTGTATTGTTTTAACAGGTTTTCACACATGCCCATGCTCAGTTTGTTTTGGTGAGCTGTCTACTGCTAAGGTATCCACTAATGAGCCTTTGTCAGCATCAAAGCTCATTACAGACAGTTCCTCTCAGGACTTCTGTTTTTGAAGTTTCAGATAAATTAAGGAGATTTCAGAATAGTGACCACTCTGTCTTGTTAACAAGTCAAGCACCTATTTCCATGTCAGTGTTTAAGTTTGGAGACAGACTTCTTCCATGAGAATGGCTTTGTTTGCCAGAGATTTGTTCTTCTTTAGATTAGTGATGCCTCCAGCATACCTTAGCATTTAGTGATTTTAACTCTTTACATAGGTATGGTGGAGTACAGCTTTTACTTTATTCTTTGCCAATGTGTTTATCTTTTATATTTGTTATGGGTAGATTTTAGGCTACGATTCGGGCTAAATATGCTACAGAGTAATATTCAAAGAATTGAGAATTAAGGAGCTATAGCTCCCAACATCCAATGATTATTTGGAAATTTTTCAGACTGATCTTAATAAAAGAAACCCTATAGTCAAGTACATATGCAAGTGGTTTTAAGCTCATGAAATTTATGGATACTATTTCAACTTGACTTTTTTCAGTGACACTGCCAGAATTGAATTCATGTTGAATGCCTACAATGCCAAGGATGATGTTCTAGCTGCTGTGGACCGCCTGGACTATGTCTATGGATCCACCAACACTGCAGAGGGCTTGAGGAGAGTCCGCACAGAGATGCTGACCCCGATGAATGGAGACAGGCTTGGTATGTATCAATGCACTTCATATTTCATAGCATTTACATTTTGATTTCACTTCCCTGATGTAGAAAAGTGTTTGACAATTAAACATCTTGGACCAAGGGTTCGTGTCTTTCACTATGGAAATCCTCGGTTAATACTTTACTTCCCATTGCAAGGAGCTTTCACTTTACTTTCCTCGATTTTTTGTACCCCTCAATAATCAAGCATGGTTCTTTTATAAGCATTTTGGTCTTTAAAAAGATGAGAATAGGACTGAGTGTGCATTAGAGAGAGGGGAATTGGTTTCTTTCTCAATGTTGCCTATCATCTTAGATTAATTACATAAAACCAGTATATATATATTTTTTTAATTGCAGATGTATCAAATATGGTGGTTGTTATCAGTGACGGCCAATCTAATATTGATCACATTGAGACGCAACCCGAAGCACGCAGGATAAAAGCTACAGGCACCACCATCTTGACAGTGGGAATTGGAATTTTAGACAACACAGAACTCAAGGGAATGGCATCACCACCTGTGGAAAACAATTTTGTTGGAGTTGCTGACTTTGAAGATCTTCTGACCATCACCAATGCTATCATTGCTCCTCTCTGCACAGGTAGAACATTTGATGATACAGCAGACTTGAGTTAAATAGAATGGAATGTTTTGTAATTGAGTCTATTTGATACCACAGGAATAAATAAAGGCTTCAGATGTTAGAGGTTAAACTTCATAAAGGGCAATAAGCTTTGTCAATGCAAGTTTTGAAATGGATTTTCTTAAATTTTCTTAAATCTTTTCATATAACTTGATGCCTGCTTTAAGATTAGTTAAAGATTCCATGAAGCAATCTGGTTATCTATCCAAAAGGAGTGCAATTTACTTTATCAAAGAAAATGATAATGTGATTTTCAGGTGCTTTTAGATGTTCTCCAAAGTTGAAAGTATCTTTTCAGTATATTTGAATTAATCAAGATAAGGATTTTTACTTTTCATGATATCCTTAAGTAATAGAGAGTGAATGGTTACAGAAAATGATAAACCTAAGACCAAGAGAACTTATGATTAGCAAACTAGTTATGAAATTCTTGACAAAAAAATTTTGTCAGTCTTGAATTTCTCAGCTATATTGTGTTCTTTTTTATAACAGATCAAAACTTATGCTCATCTGAGCCCTGCAAGAATGAGGGTGTGTGCATTGACGGACTGAGGTCGTACATGTGTGTCTGCCAGCCAGGATACTACGGAATTAACTGTGAAAAAGGTAAGACTTTAAGGGGGGGAAGAAGGTTGATGCAGGCTCTCTTGCCCAGTATCATTAAGGGAGAAAAAGGAAATTACCAGCTGTCTTGTCCATTTTCAAGGATTTTTATTATGAAAGAACGAAAACACAACAGCCATCAGGTTCTTACAAAATTCACACTCACAAAAATATGCGGAGTTATTAATTACACAAATATAAAAGTAAACAAGTTTTTTGGTAAATGGCTGCCCAAAAACGCATACACATTGAATCCAATAAAAAGTTTTAACAGGATTTGTTTAACAGTTCAAAGCGTCATCATCATCATCATTTCTGTCACCAACAATGCATGATCTCTACCGTTGTCAATCTTTTCTGTCATTACATTTCAATGTGTTGTAGCCACAGTTCTTGAGTTTCTGGATATCATCATCATATGGTTTTCCCATTATCAATAAAAATGGGGAATTTTATAAATTGCAAGATCCACTAAACTTGCGGTAAGTTTGGGTCCCCAGCTTAAAGCTACACCGTACACATGGGACCAAAAATGTAACCTTCTAGTTGCTAGGTGTAGGACATTTAATTTGGAATGCAACTACGCTGTTAATTGCTAGAGGCTCATTTCTACCTAAATTGGGTGGGAAGGTTTCCAAGGTTTTAGCTTTGAGCTGTTGGCAGAATCAAACTCACAGCCTCATTATTACAAGCCCAAGAGTCAACCACTTGACAACAAAGGCATTACCCCCATCATCATTGCTTTAATTGTCACTTGATTTTTGTCATTTTTGCTGTGACTGCTAACACTGCAAATGTGAGCCTTACTGAGATCTTGTTGTCAGTATGCTAATGCCAATTTTTGTTAAAATATGTCATTTGTATGTTCTGTTTAATGCAATGAACAATCAGATCTTTTAAAAATCATATCCAATTCTATTTCAATGCTTTACAAATTTGCAACCATCTCTTATGTCATTTAAGTCCCTTATTTGTTATGTTGGGGTTTCAATTAAAAGATCATTCTCCAACTGTCTCCATCTGTTTTTTTCAGCTTGTGGGCCACCTGCCGATATTGTTCTCATCCTCGACTCATCCAGCTCTGTCGGACCTGTCAATTTCAACCTGATCAAGAGCTATGCTCAGCGACTGATCAGTGAAATGGAGGTACTGACTTGTGACATTCACATTGGTGTCATCAAGTACAGCTCTGCAGCCATGATTCAGTTCAACCTCGGTGTACTGGACACTGAAGAAGAGATCAATAGGTCAGTAACCATATCAATCACTACTTAATTTGCAGCATATTATGTTTTCTTCATGTGCTGCACTCATCCTCTATATTGAAATTCCCCTTAATATGTCTTTTTAAGAAACTTATTGTGTGTACCTTGATATTCATTAATATATGGCAATAATGTATCTCTGACAGGGCTATTGGAGACATCAGTTACACCAGAGGACGAGCCAACATGGCAGAGGCTCTCAGGGTCGTTCGAACAAGGATGTTTAATAATGCAAATGGAGACAGGTAAGTTCCTGTGTTGAATACAAAATCCTAGAAATGTCTATTTCAACTGTTATGCAGCAGGAAATGTCAAGTTCTTTTACTTAACATGCTTTTATCATTGGAGGGTTTGATTCATTTAGCTTTGATTTAAAAGTGTATTTTTATCAACTTCAGAGCAATCAATAACCAGCAAGGCCTGAAACTTTTTAAGAATACCTTCGTCAGAAAAAACATTCACATTATTCATGCTACTACAGCATAGGGGGCCCAAAATTTGTTTTAATACATGATTTTAATCTTTTCTAAGTGGGATTAATTTTTTTTTTATTTTTACCTCAAAAGTATATATTCTATTGGAGACAGCTCAAATGCAGTTTTTACAGTAACATTAGTTATAGAATAGTTCAAAGGCTGGTAAAATAATTCTTTCATTCAAATGTTTATCAGATACGGATACATTTTTAAAATCTTCCCTTTTTTTCTCAAACTGCGTTATAGCTACTTTATTTCTCAGAATAAGACTTTGCTCTCATGTATGGCTTGATTCATTCTTTTAGATATGATGTCCGAAATCTTGCTTACCTCTTGACTGATGGTACAACGGAAATCAACCGCGAAGGCACCCAGTTTGAGGTGGAGCTGATCATCGACGCTGGTGCTCGTCTGATCCCAATTGCTGTTGGTCTGAGGGACAGGCGGGAACTGGACTTCATTGCTGGTGCACAGGGTATTACCCTGATGGAGATTGAGAGTGAATCGAACCTCATGGCCATGAAGGATCAAGTACTGGAAGCTGTGCATGACCGTGAGTGATTATTCATCATCTTTTTATTATTTATATTCTCTACTCCTTTTCTTTTTTAACGTTATTTTTTAACTCAGGTTCATTATTGCTCCACCTTTAGACAGAATGATGCTTATGTATCTTTTGATTCACTGTCTGTATTTGCAACCAATTTATTCGAACATGTTTTCATGTTATATAGTAAAGCTGTAAACACTTAGAAGCTCTTCTTATTTCATTTCTTGTTTATATATTTTTTTTTTTGCTCATCAGCAAAAGTCTAGATATGGAAAACTTATCTGTGTTTCCCCCTATCCTAACATTTCTGTTATCACACCAATTTCAGTTACCCTGTAATTATTTCTAAACCATTTGCTATCTTTAACTATACCTCTATGTAATTGTTGTTTGTGATAAGATAGCCCTGAAGTGCATACACTTTCTTCCTTTGGCCTGCATATACTAGACAAAATCTGGAAAGACTCTACCGGTCAGAGTGGACTCTTCAGGAACCGTCTTTTACGATGTGGCGCTACTGTTGCCGCTCCCTTAAGCATCTATTACTACCTAATAGACTCACGCTTATAATGGTCAAAAAAAAATAAATAACCTTAGAAGAAATGTAAACATCCCTGTCATTTCTTGATTTGTCTTTTATTCAAATATTTTGACTGGTGCAGGCAATTTTTTTACATTCACAAGTTATAGGTATAATATTTATACTCCCTAAGCTTAGAACGCTAGAGAGTAGAATTGGGAAATCGTCATAGCTTATGTACCAGTGATTAAGGCGGAAGCAAATTGTGATCGCACTGAAGCCACTCTGTAACAATTGTTGTGCTCCTTCCCTTGGTTGTTATGACTGCTTGGTTGTAGATAACTTCAGAGGTTGTCACTCATTACAAAATGATATGTTATTGCTGGCCGTTTTGCATTGTCTTGTGTCATAGCATATTTACTATCAAAAACTGATCATAGAGAGCTGGTCAGGGTAGTTAGGGCAAAACACTATCATGTCCTAATTGTGATTGGAAAAAAGGGAGAAATATCACATACAATACATACTGCCACCAGTGTAAATTCCAATGAGTTCTGGACTGGACAACTGTTTTAACTGGCAAGTCTGAATATGAGAAAAGGCAATGATGGCCAATTCAAGCTTGGCTAATACAGATTGACACCACTAAGTAAGAAAAACTGGATTTTACAATTAGTATTTGGTGTTTGGTCAACAAGAATGTCAAATCTACATACCAAGTTATTGATCAATGGATAAACTTTACCTCATTAGATGAAATTGTTTCATCTGATTGCTGCCCTTATTCTTGTGCATTTTATATACCATTTTCTGCATCATTTTTTATTCAGGTAGCGCAGGTAGACCCCTTTCACTTTGGTTTGCCCCAATAACATGATCTCAACTTTTCATAACATGTTGAATTGTTTCAAGTAATAACTCATCATTGTCAACTAACCCATTGGAAATATTACTGAATGCCCTGTAGTAACAAATTCAATCACCCACACAGTATAGTTCAATGAGTTGATAAAAGTTGAGTATTGCACACTGAAATCTTGTTATGCTGCCAATCATAGTGAGGTTTCAGTGTACCAGAATTTTGATTCTCTTTGAGCATGTCAAGCCACTGCTTATGGTTTTTTATCAAATGTATCAGTTACCTATTACACAATTTACAGGGATTTAATGGCTACACCAAAGTTGGTTTTCATGCTTAGCTTATCAGGCATGAATGCAGAAATAATTTTGTTGCGCTAATACGAATTACTCTGTTACATCAAGATTAATAATATAAAGCAGGACAATGCAACACTGTTGCGTCTACTTCAAAAGTTCTTCTTCTTTTTTTTTTTTTTTTTTTTTTTTGATTTTTTTTAAAATTGTTTTAGCAAACACCCAATAATGTTTTTCTTCTCTTTTCATGGTGTCGGGGGCTAGAAATATAATGGTGGTAGGTCAGATCTAGACATTGATATCTACAATTTCAAATTGGTGAATGGAAAGTATGCAAGATGTTTTTTTAACTGCAGGATAATACCTGTCTTGAATATACATGAGTACTGGGGTAAATTCTTTTTAATTGCATTATGTCATATAACATGAATGTGAAGACAAATATACTAAAAATCTTTTGTTTTTTGTTTTTTTTGTTTTGTTTTGTTTTTTTGCATGCAATTTTGCTTTTGCTATTTTCTTCAAAAGTCAAAGGTCGCATGCCAATACAGGCATAGACCTAGCTTCAATAAGAGCTAAATTAAATTTTTGCCTGCCAATTCAATCTCTTGGAACACATCATCTTTTTTATTTTTTTTGGTTTTCTTTCGTAGGGACTTATTATTTCAATTATATATGTTATCCATTATCCAGCCTTGCATTTTGTAAAACCACATGAATTGAATAAGATTATCATTCTTTTCTCCTGATAATGCTTTTCTTGCAGTTTAGACATATTTTGAGATATTCATTTCTGATAAACATCCGAGAGTGAAAGAAAAGAAAATCTTACTTCACTCTAGTCTAGATTTAATGTTATTCAAGGTACAATACAGTGTATGAAATCCGAAATACTTTTTGCTTGTCCTTTATCTTGATCTTTTTTTTTCTTTTTTTTTGTCGTGGTATATTATTTGGTGATATGACCAACAATTATTCAACTTGTATGAAGTCTTGTTTTCTTTATTTGATTTCAGCACGTTATGTTGTTTTTTTAGGTCTATTTGATGTATAACAAAGAAAATGGACCAAGTTGCTATGATAAAACAGTATTGAGGCGTAAAGGAATGAATGATGCTCTTAATCCATGTCTTGTTATGTTAGAAACAACATGTAACATGCTTGTTTTTATGCTATCTTTTTTTCTAAAAGATTTAACAAATGTCCTCCTTCCTACTTCCTCGCTCCCTCTCACCCCCTCTCTTCTCTCTCTTTCTCTCTCTCTCTCTCTCTCTCTGTCTCTCTCTCTCTCTCCCCCTCTCTCCCCCCCCCCCCCTTTCTAACCCTCCGCCTTTGTGGTATTCATTTTGTTTTGTTGTTATTTCTGTTTTGCAGAGAGAGGGAGGGGGTTTTCATAATATTTTTCATTTTTTTCCCCTTGCCTTTTATTCAATTCTACTCCTGCATATGATCTCTCAGCTCTTAGGTTTCCTCTTCTTCCCAACAACAATACTCCTGGGTGCCAACCAAAATTTTTATCAGAAATTCCTGAAAGAATAACCTGGCACCCAAATTTGATCTTGCTCTCTTGTCAATTGAAAATGTATTTTTCTTGTTCAAAATGCCCTTAACTTAAAACTGAGAGGAAAATGCGCTAGATTTATCCCTGAAGAAAAAGAAGTATCATAAACTGAGGTTGAAATGCTCATTTACCAAGAGTTCTTTTTTTCATTTTACTAATCAATCCCCTAAGCAGCATTGAAGCTGTTTGATATCCTTCAGCTACATAAACCAAAAAGAATCAATCTGCCTGTAAAATCTCTATTGGTTAGATTCAGGCAATGACTTCAGTAGAGTGGGCCCTCCCACCACTACCCCCTCTAGGCTGCTCCAGTTTCCCATCCCTGATTCGTGTCATCATCATTTAAAACTTTTCATTTGATTTTGTCTTCTTTAAATTTTACATTCTTATAAATATGAAGAATCAGCAGCTGGTGTACATGGACGTTTCTAAAGGTCACCATTGTTTTTCTACTTTTGCTTTCACCATTATTGGTAGGGCCTTTTTGTTTTGATTTGTTTCGTTTGATTTCCTTTTTTTTCTCTTTTCTTTCCTTATTTGATTTTTGTTGTTATGTTTGTTTGTATTTTTTGAGAAAAAAAAGGGAGAGGGGATTGTTTTTTTAAATTTCCTTATCAAAGTTATTTTCTGTATTAGTTTTCTATATGTTAATGTTTGTGTGGGAGTGAGCATTGACAGCTGTAACAAACGGATTGGCAACACGTAAGGAAATGGTTTTCATTAACATAACAGCTGCTCTTCAACCGACGCTTTTTTTTTTCACTGAGGAAATAATCTATATTTGTTTTATTTCAATTGCTAAAACTCAATGTTCATTAATTTTTTGACACTACATTTATTTTTGCCACAATTTAAGTATTTCACAGACTTTTTTCTATTCAAAAAGAATTTCTTATATCAAAATTATGTATGCTAATATAAATCTCAGTACTTTTTATGTTGTCAAGAGTTTTATCTGCGTCTCTTGTTTTCATTCTTTTTTTCCAAACATCGTTTTCAATCTTGTGGCTTGTAATATCAGTTTTTTTTAAAAGTCATACAAAGATAGGTCTATTTGGTTAGTTTCATTCAAACATTTTATTTTTCACTGAATATGTTTCCTTGTCGAACTGTTCCCTCCATTATATCCTGCATGTTGAATCCATAATGTTGAAATTGCAGATGATGCCATTGTAAGTTAGATATGGCTTTCATAGTCAAATGTTATCAACTATTTCCCTCATGCCTCCCCCAGCATCCAACAACTGTGCTCAAAACCCATGTGAAAACGGAGGCCAGTGCGTGAATGAGCTCATGGGGTTCAAGTGTGAATGTCCCTCTGGGTTCACAGGAGAGGTCTGTGAGAAGAGTAAGTCAATGTTTATTCCACTCACTTTGTTCCCAATCTTTTTTTTCCACCAAAATCTTGTTACAGAACCAGGTTTTTTTTTCCTTTTATGTTTTGTTAAACCAAGCTTCATATCTTTGCAAGAAATATATAGAAATGGTGGATACAGGTGAAGATAATAGGGTGCATTGGAAGAAGTTTAACCCTAGTAAAAGCCATATCATTTTTGATTCTGGAAGACAAAACCTTCTGACTACTTTTGGTGTTTCATTACTCTTTACTGTCAACTCCTGTTGAAGAATCAGGAATCAGTCAATCTATAACTTCAAATTTGTTTGTATGCAGGAAGATGTGTTGTTTTTTTTTTGTACAAATGTAAAACTTATGAAATTGGTTTTCATCCCTCTGGAATCCATAATAGCTTGGCCTTAGGAAGTGCCTCTAGCCAAATTTACGAATTATTTATTGAAATTTGTGACTTTTCTCTCCAGGATGTCATGGTAAAGCTGATATCATCTTTGCCATTGATTCATCTCGCTACAACTCTGGACGTGAGTTCCGTGCTGTGAAGAGGTTCTTGCGTGAAGTTGTCAAGAGAATGGCATTCAGAGGAGATAACTTCCGTGTGTCCGTTGTTTCCTATGGAGCTATTTCCAGGGTGAGGCTTGGTCTGCTGGCTGGAGACAGGAAGAGATCTGTCAGAGCCGCCATCAGCTCCCTGAGGTAAGTAACATTCAAAAGGTGTTGTTTCTATTATTCCCAACCTTGTCCGAGTTAGTCTCATTATTCTGGACTAGTTAGATCACGGCTACTTTGTGAGGCAGCATTGCTTCTACATTCCATGTTGCATGTTTTGGTGGAATATGTTGCTTGACAAAGAGAGAGATGTAGAGGAGAGTGAATTTGGATGGGGAAAAGGAGGGGGGGGGGGGGTTGTGTTGTTTCAAAAGAATTTTTAAAGACCATTTAAACAAGATTATTTGATTTGATCATTGCTTAAATATAATGGGCAGAATGTGAACTCCTCACCTTTGCTCTTTATTGCTTTCATTACAGTCATCATTGATATAATTAGTGTTATTCTATTTTTTTATGTCTATAAATGTCTGCAGTGGCTAAGCAGCTTATCTTTTTATAAATAAGGCTGCAAGTCCAATCTCAGGCTATATTAAAATTTGATTGACCTTCCTTGATGTACACTTCAATGTGTATCTTCTTTGAGTCATTCAAGAGTGGGCACAGTGGGCTAGCCACCTGCTTGTCTTAATCTCTTGTCTCAGAATTTTTCCCGACTTTTGTTTGATATCAGATTGGGTTTGTCTTTTTGACACATTCTGGTGTCAAACACTATGTCTGGTCCCTACACTGGCTTTGATCTGTACAACAGGGAAATGATAACAAACAAACAAATAATGCAACCAGTTTTACCATAGTTTCTATAATGCCAATCACCAAGTGAGACAGCTGCTAAATTGCTGAATTTTATTTACAACGCAGTCTTAGTTAAAATACCGCCCTATGATTAAACCCACACCCTCCTGGTTCCTAGGCAAATCCTCGACTACTTGGCCATGAGATCTCCTTATCTGGTGTATACATGAAAACCTCAAATGTCAATTCGTTCATCAATCAGGTTGAATTGATAGCTATATCATTGAGCCTACATCCATCTGATAGATAAATGGCCTGTTAATCATTTTGAATCCATGCCTGCAGTTGTCAAAATATTTTTCTTTTCAATAGTTTTTTTTATTTCATTTCATTATCTAGTACCCTTTTACCATTACAGTGTAGGGCCGATTCTTATTGAGACAGAATTTCTCTGGATCATGCCATTAAGCCAAACAGGTGATCAGCCCACTGTGACCTTTTGGTAGTAGTGGTATGATTTCAATTTTGCTTGGACAGTGGCCTTGCAGCCTACTCTTTTTTATTTCCAACTGCCAAGGGTTCTTTAAAGTACACAACGTGCACACGGGACCCTTGGGCTTATCGTCAGTCTCCAATAGGACTAAGCTTTAAATCCCATCTACCGATGTTGTAGGGATCAGGGGAGTGGCAGAAGGGGTTTTTCTTGGGGTTTTAGCTAGTAAAATCACTATGTGATTTTTTGTTCCCCAGACGGACTCAAACCCGCATCATTTTGTTTTCAGCGCCTGAGCCATGATCACTGAGCCACCGTGGCCCCCCTCTTCTAAACAGTACAATAATATGAGTGAAGAGTTTAACACACACTTTCAATTGATGCAAAGTACACTTCTGTGACTTGATTAGTTATTTCTATATGAATATTTCTTTTTTCTGTATTTCAATATACTAGTCTGTTCCTTAGCACTATCTTTTATTTGAATATTTCATTTATTCTACAGTAGACATAACATATGATTAGAAGATAACATATGCTTTCACTTGATACATGATTATCTCTGTGTGGCAGCATGCCGACAAGTCCAGAGCCCTCCGTTCGTGATGTGACCTATAAAGTATTGAAATAAGCTCTAAACCTTCATATACGATATAATGCACTGACGTAGATGACCCAGACAATACACTGGGCGGCAGGATTAAGGCACAAGAAGTCAACCAAGAAAAGGTAAATCTGCTCCAACCTACAGGACTAGAGTGGTGTTCTAGACTTACCCGTACTAATTTGTGGTCTAGTGGCAGACTCTTTGGGCTTAGGACTGAGAGATCACAGATTCGAATCACCTGTCAGAGACAGCCAAAGGTCGAGTCCTTGAAAAGGCTCTTTACTGACATTTTCCCACTCCATTCAGGTGTAAATGAGTACCTGGCAGTTAATACCATTGTCTCTATTTGCTGCTTGTCTTTTCCTATTTGCTTCATGCTGCAGTTGGCTGGGGACCCCCTTGTAAAGCACTTTGAGCACGCTTTGTGGATGTTGCGCAATATAAATGCTCTTTGTTTTATAAAAGATTTACCTTGTCCTGCACGACCTTCAGATCTTCTCCCCCCGTGTAATGCGGGTCAAGAATGAGGAAGCAGATGTCGCCGGTCATCTCGTCATACGCCACGCCAAGGATGGTGTGAGCCAGGACACCGCCCCCTGGTGGAATACAGTACAGGGGAAACAGAGAAATCTATTAGAGAGTGGCTGCTTTGGTACCAAAACTACCAGTCATACATAATTCATTGTACAGGCATGGCAAATTCCTGAAGAAAGGAAAATGGAATGAGAGAAGGGATATAAGAAAAGGAAGACAATTTATATCACTATCAGCCCCCACACATATCTTTGCCAGCCATATTCCTTCTTCTCCCACAATCTCCCCCCCCCCCCTCCATTTTGTAAAACACCCGCCACACAAATGCCTTCTTTCAATGTCTAGACTAAATACTTGACAGACACACTGTAGTCTTGTTATTGGTGGCTAAGATGTTTAGAAGCCCACATCATTGACTGCTTGCGATTGCTTGATCTTAAGGTACGAAAAACTGCAAGAAGAGAAAGGAATAGGGGAGTGTAGAAAGAAGAGGAGGTTGGGGGCGGGGGCGGGCGGAGGGGGAGTGGTGTCCCAAGGTTCACCTATTTATAGAGATGAGGTCATTGCTTGATTCCCACTCAATGTCAGCAAAACACCACACAAGAAACAAACCTTCGAACGGCTCACATACAGACTGCAGACGGCAAAGACGAGACACCTTAGGCCTTGCCAGCATGAGAATCATATGTCTCTGTGTAAGTCTGGGCGCTATATAAGATCATTATCATTATAATTATTATACCCCTGCTTGATTCGCCGCCCCGAATGACTAGGCATCACAAACTCAATCCGTTGTTGTTAAACTCATTTCACGAAACTTGATCCATCAGATGTGGCCAGATAGCAAGACACGAATCGTGCTCCACACAAGAGAGGTGTGCTGAACTGTCAAGCTGTTGAGCTGCCAAAATAAATATGAGACACCCACCAAGCCAAGAGAGGGGTGCAGAGCTGCCCAAATAAATATGAGACACCCACCAATCCAAGAGAGGGGTGCAGAGCTGCCCAAA
>JAUEKY010073300.1:0-10900 GCA_031833965.1 Scyllaea pelagica
CAACATTGAGGAAATTATATATGCTGACATTTGTAGCTGTGGAATAAATTTATACCTGTGGAATTTGGTAAACAAAACCACGCAGAGGTAGGGAATGTCAATTACAAAGCAGCGGATAAATATTACAGCAAAGCCGAAAACACATGAATAAATCCTATAAAAAAAACTACAACAGAGATATGCTTAGAACCTAAAATAATTTGTGAATGCTGCAAGAAAACATTATCAATGTTCTTTAAAACAAAGTTAAAAAAGAGAGAAGAAAATACTGAAGAAAAGAGAGATCTGAATAAATAATGTTAACTTTCACAAGTGACAAATACTCCGATATCATCAATGCAACGCTTCCTACTCTGCAATGTCTTGGGTAACAATCTAACATAATATAATATACTACCGTGAAAATGTCAATCTTTATAAATCTATGCCAGTCCTATCACTAGCCAATCCCTTCAATCTCTCATCTATCTTGGCAGCTTCCCATCCTCCGTTTCCTCAGCATTAAGCAAAGATCTACACCTCTGCCTTCCTCTCATCCAAGTTTTCTTTTGTTTTGTCCAAATTTTGAAAATTCTTACATAAATGAAAATGTACAACCAAAACTCTCCATGATAATGATTTTATAATATGGTCTACTTATCTAGCTATCAACCTGTATAATATCAAAGCATATGAAAATATATATATGGGGTTGTCAACTCGGGGTGCACAGTTTTGAACTCACGCTCAAAGTTATACTTATCAGCATCTTCTACTAAAAACACAGAATTTGCAACTTCACTACTTCTGATCCTGAAAAAAAAGGATTGTAAGAGTCTCAGTTATGAACAAAACAAAGAAGAGGTGAACAATATGTGACTGTGCCAATTGTGTGAAAAACTGCAATAATAAAGAGCATTTTCGTTTGAGCATTTGTTTTGAAAAACAATAAAAACAACAAAAGGACACAGCAACAGAAATTCAACAAAATTTTGAAAATTGAAAAAAGTCAAAACAATAGGATTAATGACACCACATTCATACCGCCACATTTTCTGTCTTTTATCGTACATGCCAATATTTTCGTCCCCATTTTTAGAACTCCCAACTTAACAACATTTCTCAGACTAATTGATGATTTAATGATCAAATAAATGAAAAATCTAAAACAAACATCTATCACACAAAAAATGAAATAAATAACCGTTACTACCATTGTGATAATGCATGCTTCAGTGCATGGGGCAACCTATTACCTTTATAAGTCAGCTATAAAGAATGGTGGATAATTACTCTCACTGGCTTCAACATGATGATGTCTCCTTCCATATGTCTTTTTTTTATCATTCAAAAATCTCTTACTATATCGCAGTATTCATCAGAAAGCATGTTTTTCTGAAGCAATCAAATGTTTTGCATGCTCTATTACTCTCCAAATCACGACAATATATGGGCTTTTCTTTTACAGTTTGCCAGAGAATTTTATGGGCATGTCTTCAGTTTTACTACAATGAAGGAGCCGACTGCAGGGGAACGGACCAAATTCAACCCCCCCCCCCCCCCAAGAAAGACAAGACTGAATTGTATAATTTTCATGTTACCAAGTGCAAGGCAATTTGGTATCTGTAGCTGTATCCATACTCCAATCAGAGTGAACAATGTAGGTATGTGGCGACTCCTACAATCCTTTCTCTGCCTGGACTACACAGCAGCCCTAAGTTGTTCTACGCTCCAAGACATAACGACCCCATTTGGTGGCCAGTTCCATTCCACAATGGTCCTTATGAGTGTTTATATGTTTTTTTGCTGCGTGTCATATGCATGAGGCCACAACAATTTGGTCTCTTTTTGGTCATTTGCTAGTAGTGAATATATTGTAGAAACTACTGGAACAACAATAGCAGGCGTTAATGAATATTGTGAATAATTGGTAGGAAAAAAAAAAAAAGAAAAACCCATAAACCCCCAAGAAAAAACCAACAAGAAATAATCCCTTTATAAACCTCAAACCAATGTTGAAATAAACCACTCCAAGGATTGGTTTGGAAACTTCAAGAAATGGACACCTATACATAATGATGTGTACTCCAAATTTTAGCGCATCAAGAGATAAAGTGGAAAGTTGATACTGAATTCATCATTAGCATTCAAAGGTCTTGGACTCTATATGATGAAACATTGATTTTGCACATCAGCTTGATGCAAACATTGGCATAAGCACTTCAAAACGTTAAATCTAAAATGCTAGGGGTCAAGATATTATTTGGGATGAGAGGTATTTCTTATCACTCTTTCCTTTTTTTTTTTTTGGAATATGAAATCAAGCACAAACACTCAAAACTGTGTATCACTAATGTAATCAGAAATTGCCATAGAAATGGGCTTTATTTGAAAAAATAATTATCATAAAGGATAACAATTTATTTTGGATTAAGCCGTATTTGAAAGTCATAAATTTATCAAGAAAACAATCCACTAATGGGTGGCATTTTGGATCGAGTAAACATAAGTTCTAGTATAAACGTTTTTCAAATCAAATTTCTAAAGTGTATGAAGAGCAAAAACAATGCTTACAATTCAAGGGAAAGATGACCACTCAGACAGATCTTTCTTAATTTTGAGATGAGACAGTGAAGAATGATATGATAAACTCTAAACAGTGACTTTAATAGAGACAAAGTATCAATTTGTCCAAAGCATATGGTCGCAATGGGAAGCATTTTGGTTTTGATTGAATGAGTTTCAAATCGAATGTCTCTAAGTGTATCAGCAGCAGAATCAATGCTTGCAACTTAAAATGAAAATAATCAAAAAGGAAAAATAGAAGAAACGAAAAATGAGGTTATATGTGTCTACTGTGAATCGCATCAAACAAAACATCCAAAAAGAATTCAACTGCATGCAGTGAATAGGTTACGGGTGCAAAGGGCTGTTGAACATTTACTTAAAACTGTCAAAAGCTGTCAGGATCTCGACTTACCTGTAATTGACAATGTCTTTCTTGCAGCTTTCCTTGTGAAACTGATTGAATTGGTCGCATATCTTCTGTGTCTTTTTTTCCTCATAAGATTTCAATATTCCTGTCAACTCTGAGAACATTGCCCATCGCTTTAGCCTGAAAAAGGAAGAACAGCAACGATGAACAAAGAGCTTGTGAACATTGTCTGAATGTGTGATTATTCATACCATTTCCAAGTACTCAGAAAATTTCATTATAACTATTTCTTGCCCTCTTTTAAACTGAAAGGAAAAGAAGGAAGTATCTCCAGAAATAAAACAGACTTTTGCTCTTGTTATCATAAAATGAATAAAACGTATAATCTTTTTTCAGCAATACACTTAACACAAAGCAAAGAAAAGGCCATTCTAAGATACTACATATGATAAGTAACTAAAAGATCATTTGAAGGCAAGAGTGGAGTTTGGCTTGCCTTGAACTTTCTTTCTGTTCTTTAATCGCATAAAATAGAAAGTGAACTGCCCATTGCATTATTGCAGATTCTCAAACCAGGTTGCCTCATATCAAAAACAAATTATTTTTGATGAAATGAAATCTCATGATTGTAAATATGAATGCTATTTTGTTATACTTAAATTGCTTCATGTTAAATGTAACAATGGTAAACATACTATGTCTAAGGAATATTCTAGCATTTTAAAGCCTTTTCAAAAATAAAAACAGTAAAGAAATAAACAAAGCAATTTTTATATTGTAACAAAATGTTATGATGTTACACTTATTTTACAAAAAGGGTACATCTTGAAATCAAGTGCAAAATTAGAAAAATACTTTTGTTCAACAATTCATCTTTTTTAAGATATTAATTTTGATTCTGTTGACCAATTATTTTCACAGGAGGGCTTGTAGAAGTATGTGCATGTGTGCATCTGAATGTTGGTGCCATTTTTGGTATAAAATCAAGACCTTTTTCAATGACACCTTACAACCTCAGACATGAATAATATATTGTTTTACTAAAGAAATTTCATGTAAAAGTGCGATAGACATTTAGAGTAAAAGTTTCAAGTCTAAGGATTATGTATTGCTTTGAAGCAAATACAAAAATAACAACAGTTAAAACAAAATTTGACAGACAGTGAAATACAAAATTTATATACACAGTTCGCATTGAATACCACTATTCTTATTGTGTAAAGACTAAAGACTACTGAATGTGTTTCAGGGAAGGAAATGTGCATTTTCAGGGAAAGAAGGCGAAACATTAGATGAAACTCCAAGGGTTTTAAAAGACCTTTCTCCAATGAAAAGGATAAGTTTTAAACTTGAGCAAAGATAACAACACCTCAATTAAGAAAAAAAACCAACAACTTAAAGTCTGATTGATTCTTCTATTTGAAAAAAGGCATATCAGCTGGCTACAGAACAGAGAGTTAAGGGCAATAAATATTTCTCAATACATTTTTAAAGTTCAAAGAATCATAAAGTTTTGTGTGACTGGATTTTTATCAGTAAGGAAAAAATCATGAAGGTCAATCTTTTACACCTGTAATCCCAGAACAGAAGATAAGATAGAGTAAATTGAGTACACAAGGAAATCAGGTAACAGGTGATTACACAAAACTGGAGAATAATGAAATTTATATGGTGCATAAGTTATATGATGAAGTGCATATGGGGTTACAATAATCAAACAAAGTATTCATACACTGAATTAGATGTATTAGGAGAAAAGATCCTTTTTTCTGTTCTTAACACCTTAAGCTTGACTACAGTTAGTTTTAAAATGATCATTTAAAATCTGTCAAATTGTCGTATATCAGCTGCAATACAAAATTTATAGAAAGCAGCAGACTAGATCATCCAACTTCAAAATGAAAATTACTTTCAATTTTACTTTGCTATATTCGTCAGTTGGTTCGGTTGAAAGTTTTCTTTGTATAAGTATTAATGTGTCAAGAATGTGTGGGCATCTAAATTAATTTTGGAAATACCTTGAAATAAAATGAGATGGAGATACACAACATATTTAGAGAAATGGAAGAATGAAACAACAAGTAAGAGGTGAGTAAATATTTCATCATACACAGTCTTGAAACAACAATCGCACAAGTTTTGATTATAGTTAGAGAGGTAGGTTGCTTCAATTTTTGGTTTCTGGGCTAAATTTCAATTACTTTTTAACTTTTTTAATAAAGAAGGAACTTCATGCATGAGTCTTTGAGATAATTCCTCCAGCCATCAACAAGACTGTTAGGGCTAGCGTCCACTACGCTTTTATTCCTTGTGTACAGCCCTTAAAAACAAAACATCCTTTGGCCGAGCAAAAAACAAAGGCACTCTCGCCAGTCATAACGCATTTGTTGTAAGTTCAAACATGTTTCATCTTTCATCCGCTGTACAAGAGAATCCAGCGGCCGAAGCAGACAATGGCGGCAACCTGCGGCGCGCGTTGACCAATCGTGCCTTTCGTTCCCAGCGGTTGGCTATTTTGAAACAAGTGAGTGGGTCAGCAACAAGACGTTATGTCATCTAGGCTGGAATTTTACTCCTCTCAAGACACGAGAGTTCCATCAGACAAGATATGGGATGGGCCTGCCGGACAGGGTGGAATTGCCTTCAAATCAAAATTCTTATTTTTCTGATGTTAGGCAGGAATAAGAAAAGACAGTGGACGCCAAGCCTAACACTATCATTTCTGTTCATACAAACATCTAGGGTTCTGGCAAAGCTATATTTCTATATATATATTTGTATACATATTATATATATTTGAAAAAAACAATGACACTTTTTCATTCCTTCTACTTGTTCGTTTTGAATGAAGGAAATGTCACATGCTTAGGAAAATAAACAACTAATTTCTTTAATGATTATTGAGAGATGATGCTGTCCTTTGTCCACATTCTTACAAGATTTCTACATTAGAGGAGTCTTATCAAAATTTTTATGATTCCTGTGAAGATTAAATTAATTCAGTGCTTTTGGTTTCACTTTGTTAATAGGAAGTTAAAAAAAACAAGAAATGAAAAAAAAACAACCCCAAAACAACAATAACTACAACAGTCACCACAGGCTGGAAGTTACAACTTGACATTCTTAAATACAAACAGCACGGCCAGTCTCATAAGTCTGAGATAAATTCAATGGCAATGAATTATAGGACAAATAAGCCTAAACAATGAATCTTCTATTTTCTTGTCTACAAGAACTACATAGCGTCTAAGGAAAACGACAAATGTACCAATGTTAGTTGGTGAAAACCAAAGATGGATAGCCCCATAGGTCATTTTAGTTCTTTGTCAAACAATTCTTTATGAGCCACTGAGGAAGATCTTAGACCATCGTTGCTTGTGCTTGCAGAACGACTGGTTTTCACAAAATAAGGTTTAAGTACAAATAGTATACAACACTATGTGACACAAAGTGAAAAGAGAAAATTGTGTAGAAATATTACCTATTATATAGACTGTAAATATGTCTATATTTTGTACCCTTCCTGTCAAAACATCAATAATAAACATTAGCTCTAAAAAATCCAGGGTTATCAAAATACTATCTAGAAATACATTGGATGTTATTGCTTGTAATATGCATTCCTTCATGGAAACAAGTTGAGGATGCGCTCTGGCTATTCATGGACTGATTTTTTTCACTCTTTGAGAGACAAGCCACTTAAAAAATCTGTTTTTTTAAAGTAAGAACAAACATGCTAGGTTAAAGCATATTTAGAATATTGAAAAAAAAATTATTTTTTTGTGAGCTAAGGGTAGGAAAGGAACACTCACAGTGAAATAAATTTGGTGAATCATGACCATTTTCAATATTTACAACGAGAGGAAGGAGCCTGCTGATACGTCTACTTCATGTGACGAATTGCCTGAAGAAGCTAAGCAGCGTATCTTTGTAGATAAGGTTGCAAGGCCAATCTCAGGCAACATGAAAATTTGTTTGACCTCCCTAGATGTACACCTCACTGTGCATTTTCTTTTGAGTCTTTCAGGAGTGGGCACAGTGGGCTAGCCACCTGCTTGTCTTAATCTCTTGGCTCAGAGTTTTTCCTGACTTTTGTTGGATATCAGATTGGGTTTGTCCTTTTTGACACATGCTGATTTCAAACATTATGTCAGGTCCCTACACTGCCATTGGACAGTACAAAGGGGAACCTCATAACTGAACAAAACAGGTAATACGGGTGGGTAACTTTCATGTCCCCACAGGCGGCCTCTAAACCCTTTGACAATGTTTTCAGATTGCACTTTGACGCATGGAAAGCAATTTTTTTTCCTCACCAAAAAAACAAAAACACTTAACTCTAAAGTTTAACGCTTGTTTCAACACTTTGTGGGTCACACCACCGACAGAGTGCTCTAGACATGTTTACGTGCTGCCACACAGAGATGAACGCAGAACTCAGCGCAAATATCTCACTCCGTCTCATTATACTGACACTGGGCCCACCAGTCTTAGCACTGTTCCCATAATGGCAAGCACCAGGAGCTGCATAATGATTTTTACGATATGGGTATGTCGCTTCCTGGGGTTGAATCCACAACTGACAGGTTCTGAGGCGAACACTCAACTACTGCACCCAATGGCGCCCTTTCAACACCAAGAAATTAAAATCAGAGACAGACTTGTCTAAGCAGGGTCAAGGGCTGCAGCACAGAAACACTGGAGTTAAAAAAAACCCTTTATGGTTTAATACCTGCCTCTACACAATTATGTCACATCGCCGGCGGAGCACTCTGGACATGTTCACGTACTTCAGCCCCATAGCCAGCCCCAGCCCCTACCACAGCCCCACCACCAGCCCCACCACTGACCCCTACCTCAGCCCCACCACCAGCCCCTACCTCAGCCCCACCACCAACCCCTGCCCCAGCCCCAGCCCCGCCACCAGCCCCAGCCCCTACCTCAGCCCCACCACCCGCACCACCCCCAACCTCAGCCCCAGCCCCAGCCCCTACCTCAGCCCCACCACCAGCCCCAGCTCCTTTACCTTCAAAAACCGGAATCTTTCTTTATTGCGTTCAAACTCCAGCTCTTGGTTCCGCTCCAGGGCGTCAGTACTGTAATAGAGAAATACAGAACCTGATTCAGGCAAGCCACAGCGAGGGCAACTACACACACAAAAATTCATTCTTGACACAGTCTTGCTTTTTATTTGCTATCTACTCTTTGAATAGCTGCCAGCTAGGAATTCTTAAAAAAGGGGAAATTTTTAAAAAATCTTGGTCAAAAGTCAAAAGGGGGGGAGACGTGACGTATAAATTGAAATTCACCCCCTTCCTTTATGTTTATGTGCAGTTGAAAAAAAATATAAATTCACCATAAAGCTAAGATTGACAGTTTTGAAACAGGGCTAGGGAATGCTATTTTTTAACAAAAGTAAGCTTGAAATTGTATTTTAAAAGGGAAACTGAACTATTCACCCCGCACTAAAATTAACAATACTCAATAATACATAAGAGTGATGATGATGTGTGTGTGTGTGTGTGTGTGTGTGTGTGTGTGTGTGCGTGTGCGTGTGTGTATTTTTCTTTCTTGACACCAGCAATTCTTCAAAGTAACTCTTGCTTCTTTTTGATCATTTAAATTTTTGTAATTAGTAACCAAAAGCCAAAAAAAAAACACGTTATGGCTTTTCGCCTGCTTCTTCACAGTTTAGGTCACATCGCCCATGGAGCACTCTGGGCATGTTAAAGTGCTGCCACACAGAGATACACGGAGGGCTCACACAAACATCTCACCCAGTCACATTATAATGACGACGGGCCAACCAGTCTTAGCATTGTTCCCATAATGCCAAGCGTCAGGCGGGCAGCTGCTAAAAAAACGATGTTTTACGACTTAGGTTTGTCACGGTGTGGGAATCGAACCCGCCACCTACCGGTTACGAGGCAAACGGTCAACCAAGTGCGCCAAGGAAGCTGGTGCCAGAAGACAAAAGACAGTTGTATTAGTAGAGGTAGTAAATTATTGTAGAAAGTACACGCCAGCTGTAATTGTATCACAACTTAAGTCAAATAGTGTCTGCACAGTTTAAATCATAATTAATCATTACAATGAGTTCGTAAGAATAGATTCAAAGTGTGTTGTGGCCAATGGAATCGCGTCAGAACAAAATTTTTGGTATCGAGTCTGGAATCAAATTTCATGCTTTCCACTAGATTCTGAAATTGGAAGATTTTTGAATCATTGGAATCGATTCCATTATCGGATTGGCTCACCTCAGACGTAATGATCTTACACACTTCGGCTCAAAGACGACAGATTTTTATTCTTTTTTGGTTCGAGGGAGTGAAGGAGAATCCCTTTCAATTCACTTCATGCTGGAGACCCTAACTGCAGGCCCCCCCTCCTCCCCCCCTCCCAACCAACCCCACCCTCCACCTGGCTTGTCATTTGTTTGTGGACTGTTTACTTAAGGGTGTTTGATCATGGTTGCTTATTCAGAAAAAAAAAATCAAGAGAACTTTTTGAAATGAGTGTTAAAAGAATGACAACGACAACAAAAAAAGACAAATCAAAGATTTTATGGTCACGCTTTAAAGGTATTTTGACACCGGCTGACAGTCCTATCAGTGCATGAAGGATGAAGGAAATCTGTGTATTTATCAAACACTGGGTGAGCCTACTCATGACAGCGTTAAGCCATTCTCTTTGTGGTTGGCTGCCAGAAGGCAGACTTGCACCTAGGAACTTCATCATTTCTACACAAGCACAAGCAACAACTAGAACCACTCAAAGCATGTCTAGTCAAGACAAGAGCGCGGCGTACCCCTGAGTAGAGAACAGGCTGCAGCAGTGAGGGCAGGAATGCTGGGAAGGTGATGAAGGTGACGATAACAAAGACGACGATGATGATGATGATGGCGATGATGTTGAAGACCCTGAGTGCCCCGACAGCGGGGCTGGTGCTGGCGATGGCGTAGGCAGTGTTGACGACGACGATGACAACCGCTGTGTTCCTGAGTTTGGTTTATCTAAGATGGCTTCGGCGTCTGCTCCACTTCTCATGCGGAGTTCTCTGTGGGCCATTTTCCTGGCGATGGTCGCGGATCGCCACGGAGGGACACGGCCACATCTGGCCGAATCGGCTGTCGTGGCAGTGGCCGATGTGAGCGGCGATGGAGGCTGAAATGACGGCCGCACCCTTTCTGGCTTAGTCCTGCCCGCCCCTGGCACGTCTCCCCCGGAGTGTGTGATCGATTTCAACGAACCAGCCAAGATACTGGTTCAGGGGTGGGGAGAAAAAGAAAAGAAAACGAATTTATGAGTGGCCATTTCTATTTCATCTACGCTATAGCTCTTATCAAAACATTGAACTCAGTAGAAATTACAAGTGAACAAAAAGAATTTGAATTAGAAGGGGGGTCGTCACGATTTCATTGCATTTGTCGGCATGTCCCACTGAAATACAACTACTCGTCATTTCTGTTCAAGCTTAAACTACAAATTAATTCCCAAAATAATTGGACTGACTTTCACATACTTTACAGGTATCATTTCTTTTTACAAGTTATATATTGACATGAGCCTAGAAGGTTTGGAATGCGAAAATAGAAGAGTCAAAGTGGTTTGTTAAACACAATTTTTTTCAGAACCTTTTCGTCTTCTGTGATTGAGTTGTAGGTTTCAAGACAAGCTCTCTCCATTCAACCATCACGCCACCCGGCCCAACGCAATCACAAATGGAATAAAAATGGCCACTCCCCACTCACCTACCACTACCCCAGGTGGATCACTAGACTCGAGGTCAGAGAGACCTCCTGGACAGAGCTCACTGTCGGATACAGCTACGTATTTGTGTTATATATATATATATA
Source organism: Scyllaea pelagica (assembly GCA_031833965.1). Taxonomy (NCBI): domain Eukaryota; kingdom Metazoa; phylum Mollusca; class Gastropoda; order Nudibranchia; family Scyllaeidae; genus Scyllaea; species Scyllaea pelagica. The sequence continues at coordinate 10,771 of JAUEKY010073300.1, forward strand.
TATATATATCAACAAACTGCTCCCTTTATCAGCGCGTGATATCTGATAATCTCTTCCTTCTTTCTGTCCTGCACACAGATTCAAATGGTTCATTTCCTCATTTTAGCTGGTCTGATCATTTTTTTCCTTC